>CAUYRB010019864.1:0-114127 GCA_963574695.1 Propithecus perrieri
AGTCCGAGCTTCAAGCGTGTCCATCCCCCGGGTGGTGCGCATCGCACTCTTTGTGTATGCATATGCCCGTCCCATCCTCCTCACTTCCCCCTCCTCACTGCCTGACATCCAATAAATGTTATTCTTATATGTGCACTTATGTGTTGATCAGTTAATACCAATTTGATGGTGAGTACATGTGGTGCTTATTTTTCCATTCTTGGGATACTTCACTTAGTAGAATGTGTTCTAGCTCTTTCCAGGAGTATACAAGAGGTGCTATATCACAATTGTTTCTTAAAGCTGAATAGTACTCCATGGTATACATATACCACTTTTTATTAATCCACTCATGTATTGATGGACACTTGGCTTGTTTCCACATCTTTGCAATTGTGAATTGTGCTGCTATAAACATTCGGGTGAAGGTGTCTTTTTCATAGAGTGTCTTTTGTTCTTTTGGGTAGATGGCCAGTAATGGGATTGCTGGATCGAATAGTACTTCTACTTGTATCTCTTTAAGGTATCTCCATATTGCTTTCCACAGAGGTTGCACTAGTTTACAGTCCCACCAACAGTGCATGAGTGTTCCTATCTCTCTGCATCCACACCAACATTTATTGTTTTCAGACTTTTTGATAAAGGCCAGTCTCACTGGAGATAAGTGATATCTCATTGTGGTTTTGATTTGCATTTCCCTGATGATTAGAGATGTCGAGCATTTTTTCATATGTTTTTTGGCCATTATTCTGTCTTCTTTTGAAAAGTTTCTGTTTATGTCCTTTTCCCACTTTTTGATAGGGTCGTTCGATTTTTTCTTGTTGATTTCCCTGAGTTCTACATAGATTCTGGTTATCAGCCCTTTATCGGATGTATAGCATGCAGATATTTTCTCCCTTACTGTAGGTTGTCTATTCACTCTAGTGATAGTTTCTTTGCCTGTGCAGAAGAAGCTTTTTAATTTGATCAGGTCCCATTTGTTTATTTTTTGTTGTTGCTGTGATTGCCTTTGGGGTCTTCTTCATAAATTCTTTCCCTAGGCCAATGTCTATAAGAGTTTTTCCAGCATTTTCTTCTAAAGGTTTTTATTATCAAGCCAATTCTCATTTTAATGCTTACCTTGTGTATTTGTGGTTTTATCTTGCTAAGGAAGATGACATTTCCTTACATCATTCTCTGTAGTGATTCTTTATAACAATTTCTTCTAAGATTTAAAATCATTATTTCTAAATGACCAATTCAAGCTCAATCATGAATAAATACCAAATTTTATTAAAATTCAGTATTTTAACATCTTAGACCAGTGTTTCATAAACCCATTGTATAGAAATGTGTTGTTAGAAAACAGATGAATTTTGTGGTTAAACAAGTTTTAAAACACTGGGTTAGTTAAACAGACATTATATTAGAACTTCTTAGAGCATTTAATATATGCGTTTGCTCTATGAATCTCAAAAGGAGATATAGCATGAATTTCTAATATTTATTTAATCCCAGAAATTCCTTTCTTGGAATACCTGTTACCAACCTAGATATCATCCACAAAATATAATTGGGAAATGTTAATGTAGGTGTTTGTATTATGTTTTTCTTCCTTTAGCTTATTGTAATGAGAAATTATAAAGGCACCTTATTCTTGCATTTCACAGTAAAGCTCTCTACCTGGTTATGATGTTAAAAAATTTGATTATTCTTCAGAACTCAATTTTCTACTTTCTCTCTTTCCTTCCTTCCTTCCTTCCTTTCTTGTTTTGTCTCTTTCTTTCATTTCCCTGTCACCTATGTATCTTGAGATTGGTCCATACCTTCCTTTTTCATGCTGTCTTTGTCAAGTGTCAAGTTTATGCTGCCAATTTTACATTACCGATTGGAGAACCTCCCATTGGAGTCATCATCTTTAAATTCTTTTTTTTTTTTAACCTACATTTAATTGGTCTTTTGACACTACTAACTACCTGAGGGATTATGGGAGAATAACAACTTCTTGATGTCTCACTTTTGACACATGCGAAAACGTGGATAATAGTAACTACGTCATAGAGTTCTTATAAAGAGTAAATAGAATTATTCCTGTAAAGCATTTAGCAAATAATCTGGCACTGAACAGCTAACAAATATGAGCTATTGTCATTGTTACCATTCAGGATAGCATGAGGCTGGTTTCTGCCACTGGCCACCAATCACGCATGTCCTCACTGGGAAGAGTTGTGTTCTTGGCGGGCACTGGTATGGAATTTTCCAACTTCTGACCCATTTACTCTTTGACCACTAATCTCTTGGCTCAGGGAATGCTAATAGGTTTAAATTTCTGAAGAGTAAATCTTATCCCATGAGGTGTTTATGTTACAGATACGCAACATGTGTGAACACACAGTTTGTATTTAGATGGAAAGTGTGACTTGACAGGAACCTCCAGGGAGTCATCATTACATAATAGGTTTCCTTAATGACCAATCAATTAAGAACTTGTATTTGCAAAGTGCTTTGCCATCATTGTTTTTCTTTCAATTCTCAGAGTCATTACTATCATCTTACTGATGAAACAGAGATTCAGGAAGGCTTATTGACTTGCTTTTGGCTACATAGCCTGAAATTCCAGGCACTCTTTGGATTTGGGTCTCAAAAATCCTGCAATTCTAAGCAAACAGGGTTAGTCTCTCTCAATAGACACACTCAAGAGACAGGGGACTAAAATGTAGTCTGATCACAAACCATGAGAGAGGCCTTAAGGGCTTTTGGTCTGTAAAACAGTTCTGTGATTGTCCCCAAATCACTCCATTAATAGCCTTTCTCTAACAGTAATGATGTGCTCATTAAATTATTGGCCACTACCAGAATCAGATACCACAGAATAGAAAAGTTTTATTTTAACACATGCGATATTCCTGCATGAGTAATACAAGAACTAATCCTTAAGTAAAAAGCAAGACATTTCCTTTAGCTTCTCTGTAAACATAGTAAATACAACTGTATATATATAAACATGGACTTTTATAGCCTTCAAAGGGGATTTTTGGGTTTTTTTTATGTGAAGGAAATAGCTATCAACAATACTTAAAGGTTTTGATTTCAGGGCTTGATTAATGATGACTCTACTACAACCTTTCTAATATAAATACTTTTCATAAAATACTGGAATAAAAGAGCCTCAAATGTAGACAGTGACTATATCTGGATGGTAGAATCATATAAGATCTTTATTTTCTTCTTTGAACATTTTTACAATTTCCATATATATTATAATGAATAGCTATTACTTTTATATTTTGTAATCAGAAATACGTATACACACACAAAATTTAAATACCCTTTATGTTTTCATAACATTGAATCTATTATTTTTATTATAAGGAGGGATGAGGCTATAATTATAGAAGCAGTCTGCTAGCTCTTCTTAAGAAACATTGTCAAATTATTTCAAGTTTTGTTCTTTACTCTTGTATCTCAGCTTTTTAGTGACAAATGAAATAAGAATTATGTCAGTTTGTAACAAATTTTGCAGTTCGAAGTAAGAATTCCACAGAAAGTGTAATAACCTCAGTAAGTAGATCACAGTCAATGTTGAAAATATCATGATATAGTTAGAAAGACTCTTCTGTTTGGCCATTTTATATGTAAGATAAATTCATTTTTTCCTAATATATCTTTTACCTATAAGCTAATAGAATGGGAAGTAAATGATTAGGTAAGACCAATTGCTTTATACTTGAGGGAAGGAGGTATATGCTTGGACTCCAAAAATCTTCAATAGCATTTTGATCACTTTTCTATAAATAAAGCATTTCCAAATTATCATTTTTTAAAACTTTGATCTCATTCATTCTCCTTTCTTCTTGAAAGTTTAGCCAATATTTAGCCAATTTTTAACTTGTTCACAGGCTCTGGCATTTCTGCTTTTAATAACACTTTATCCATAAACTCATGATTTTTTTTTATTGCAACTCTTGTCGCTTTGTTTTTAATAAAACTCTGCACACTGTATCTTTGCAGCTTTCAGAGACCTGCCCAGGTCTCTGAAACCCAAGCTTTCTTACATAGTTGTTTGGTCTTGTACACATTATTTAATGTCTCTGAGCCCCTCAATCATCAATAAAAAGATAATACAACTCAAGAGTTGCTCTGAGGGCTGAATGCCACAGTCTCACATCTAGTCTTATGCTGGACGCACGTACTGTGAACATTTTGTAGTTTAACTTGTGTTTAAACCTAAGAAACAAATAGCAATAATCTCTTTCTCTTTTCCCTGCCTTTTCAAACTTTAACTAATATATCTTTTCAAGGACAGTGTGCAGGGTACTCTCTTATAAAAGTAAAGTTTACCTCCCTCAAACAGGAGTGACTGAGACCAGCTGACTTCCTTTGACCTTAAGTGTTTGTGTGAGTCATTTTTGGCACTGCTATCCCTGCTGGCCTCTTGGAGTTTTGACTTGCTGTGCCATCTGTGAGATGCATGGGGCTCCCAAGCCAGCAAGTAGCAGGACCACTGAGAAATTTAGAAAATTATGGGTCAGATGTCTCTGACACATGTATGAGAAATAGAGGCCAGGCACTCCTATTGAAGCTTATAGAGAGTAGTCTCTTATTTTATAGTGTAAATCTGTATTTATTTTTTTGATTTGTTTGTAGTGCCTTTTTATTTAGTAATAAATCTTTTGGCAACAATGAGCTAACAAAAGAAGACTCAAAGTGAATGTTTAATGAAAAATTAAGTACTGAATTTAAGTTTCTTAAGAAAGTTGATGATGAACATATAAATTTTACAAAATATTTGTTGATATTTACCAAGAGGGCTGCTGAGTGCACAAAAACCAGGAGACAGAAATGCATTGATGAAACATCAGCATCAATTCTAAAGTTAGTAGATTTTAGGAAGATCGTGTCCAAAAATGACAACTTAACACGTGAAGCTACTGACTGTTCATTTACATATTAATCGGTGAAGTGTCACTTTTCATTTAGATAAATGTCTATTCTAATTTCATTCATTTTCTATTCCAAGTTTTCTTATGAAAGTACAAAATGTTAAATAATAGCTATTAATATGTTGCCTCTCTTAGCAGCAGCAGACCTTGCGAATAGTTCAATGATGCCAGTTTTTATAACAATGTGGTAAAAATTTAATATCAGCTAACTTTACTTACATAATCAGTCAATATCTTTCATCCAAATCATGAAATAAAGTATAGATCTTTGTGATTCATTCTGTTGAAGATGAAATATCTGGCACCATTGTGAATGCTATTGTAAATTCAGTTTAATATTTTGAAAACTGAAGGTAAAATTTTTGCTTTTGAAATTAGATTCATTGAATTATCATTTTGAAATAACAAAATATACATTTTGGTGTTAACACAATGTCAGGGCACAAATGGTATTCTTTATAAATTAGAAATGCTATGGGGTAGAATGCATGTAATGCACATAATATTAGACTTTACCCAAACACACTGTGATGTCCTACCAATATAAACAGAAGAAAAGTACTTGGAGTAGAGAAAAAATAGTATTGTCAAAGTATTTAGTCTCAAATATATATACATTTTAATATAAACCATCCCCTCTAGTAGACTAGAGGACCTCTTCCATTTAACAGAATGTGCTTTGAACATATCAGGTACCTTAGCACCTGTAGAGAGAGTATTTTCTCAATTAAATATATTATGATCTACAGAAAAAGGTCGATTTAAGATGTCTAAAATTGAAAAAATGCGTTCTTCTGAAAAATACAGGTGGTAAGGAATTAGACACATGTATATCTAAGAAACTGAGTAAAATATATAAGTACTTAGAATTATTATTTTGTTTGTGTTATTGTTAAATTTCCATAAAATCAATGTTAAGATTTTTAACATTTTTAAATGTATATAGTCATATACTATGTTCAATTTTTGAAATATTTTTATTTTTGAAAATGGCTTTCAAACAGAATGATTTTATAGGTCCACCAATATAATAAAACCAATTCGTCAGTCAATCCATAAATATTTCAAAAATTATGTAATTTTAATGATTTTTTTGTGCCTTTCTTCTTTCTCAAAATTTTCCAGTTTGGAATATAAATCTATATGGTCAGTCCTCATACACATGGAATACTCAGAAAATCAGCAGAATGTGACCAACACAAGCAGAAGTACAACTGACAAAAAAAGAACTTAGTTCCCTAGCTGCACTTGGCTAAGGCTTTTCACATATTCTTTGTGAGGAAAAATGACACATTAATAATAGAATTGCCTTGCTGTAGTTTGAATGTTTGTGTCTCCCCAAAATTCATATGTTGAAAGCTTAACTCTTAACATAATGGTATTGGGAGGTAGGGTCTTTGAAGGTGATTCGGTTTAGATGAGGATGGGGACCCCACGAAGGAATTAGTGTCCTTATAAGAAGAGGAAGAGAGACCAGAGCTTTCTATGTGAGAACATAGTGAGACGGTGGCCACCTGCAAGCCAGAAAGAGGGCACCGCCAGGAACCGAATTTGCTGGCACCTTGATCTAGGCCTTCTCAGCCTCTAGAACTATGAAAAATGGTGTCAGTTGTTTAAGCCACTCAGTCCATGGTATTTTGTTATAGCAGCCAGAGCTGATTATGATGTGCATATTATAATGACTTTAGTTGTTGTATGTAATTTTACTTGTATATATAAATGTACGTTATACTCATTCTGCAGTGTAAATGGAGTTCTTGGTATATATATTATACATATTAGTGTCCCAGGCACTGTCTTTGGCACTGGGAAAACAGCAGTGTTCAAGAGACAAAAATCTTTATCTTTGTTGAGTTTGCATTTTAAGATGCATGTGAAGGGGTAGGGGGAGGCAGACAGTCACCCAAGCAAAATTATATAGTAAGCATATTTATTATAAGAAGCGCTACAGAAAAAGGATAAAATGGGGATGGGATTGGGAAACATGAGTAGAGGGGATCACGTATTTAGACAGAATGGTCAAGGAAGGGGTCACTGAGAAGGTGACAATTTAGCAAAGATTTGAAGGAGATAGGGAGGGAGCCATGCATCTATCTGGAAGAAGAAGGATGAAGCAGAAGAGACAAATACAAAGATCCTAAGGCAGAATGTGCTGTGCTTGAAGAACATGAAAGGCCAGGGTAGCTGGAGTGCAGTGAGTGAGGCATGAAGAAGAGTCGAGTCCAGAGCTGGTCCTGGAGGCCATATCAAATAGGGCTTGCAAGGACTCAGGCTTTATCTGAGTGAGAAGGGAAGCCATTGAAGGGCCTTAAGCAGAGAAGCGATCTTATTTTCACTCTAACTGGACAGACTGAAGGGGACAAGGGCAGCAACAGGATGACCAAGCAGGACACTATTGTTAAGAATCAAATGATTATGGTGATTTGTCCAGGTGGTAGCAACAGAGGTAAAGAGAAGTAAACAGATTCCATATTTATTTTAAATGTACAGCAAGCAGGATTTTCTCGGGAATATTATGTGAGATAAAAGGGAAGAAAGGAGTTCACTCCCGCTTTAGCTGTGAAACTGGAAGGATGGTACTGCCCTTTTACTGAATTGGGTAAGAGAGAAGCAGGCTTTGGAAAGAATCAAGAGCTCAGTTATGTACATGTTAAAATTTGGGATGCCCATAAGACATCCCAGTGGAGAGGTCCAGTAGATAGTTGGACATATGAGACTAGACTTTAGAGGAGAGGTTTGGTCTAGACATACAAATTTGGGATTTATCTGTAAATAGATTGTCTTTGAAACAATTGGTCCTAGGTGAAATTATGCGAGGAGAATATAGATAGAAAAGAGACATAAAAATACTGAGAACAGGAGAATTCCAGTATTTAGGGTTCAGGAAGATAAGAAAGAAGCTGTAAAAGGGGCTGAGAAGAGGCAGCTAAAGATGTAGGAGGAAAACCAAGAATGTGTCCTGCCCTGGAAGCAAAGTGAAGGAAATGTTTCAAAGAGCAGGGAGTAATCACGTGATCCAATATTGCTGCCAGAGGAAGTAGGATGAGAAAGAAAAATTGCACATTGGATTTAATAACATGTCATTTATTAGTGACCTTGCCAGGAGCAGTTTCAGTGGCATAGTTGGAGGAAAGATTTATTTTAATGAGTTTAAGAGAATGGGAAGAAAGAAATGAGAGATGGAAAGTATAGAAAACGAATTTGAGGAGTTTTGCTACAAAAGGAGGCAGAAAAATAGAAACAGTTACAAAAGGAATAATTGGAATTGAGAGGGTTTTTTTTTATTTTTTATGAGATAAAATATGTTTATAGACTGACGAGAAAGAACCAGCAGAGAGGAGAAAACTGGTAATGTAAGAAAGGGAGAAACACATTGCCGGAGTAATGTCCTTGAATTGCTGAGAGGAGAAAATGAAAGGGACAGACTCTGCTCTTTACTAGGAACAGGGACAGTTCAGTCATGGTAACAGGGAGGAAGGCAGACCCTAGGATCCATAAGAAAGAGAATAATAAGAAATTAGAAGCAAGTTGATCAGGTTAGAGTGAAGCTGGGGAATGAGGTTTGGGAACTTTGAAAAGTTTGAAATAATCATTTGGAAACGTAGGAATCAGACAGCTTTAAGAAAGGCCCATTTAAGATGAAGGATTGCAAATTTAAGGTGTCACTGGTCAACAGGTTTGTGTGTTTTACCCCAACTATATTCAATTTGGTGAGCAAAGGTAAAGACTGTTGGTTAATTGGATTTAACTAGAAATGAAATTTCTGTATGGCATATAATTAAATGAGAAAAGCACAAGGATATGTTTAGAAATAAGTGATTATAATGCTTGACCATAAAATTTAAGCTGGGATAGGATGCAAGTGAGGAAACAAGGTGGCAGTGACAGTGAAAAGGTGATAGGATCAACATATTGTAGATACTAATATCTATGCAGTTGAAAGAACATAGGAATTTTAGAGGGACTGAGCTGCAAGGATAGGAAGTGGTGGTCAGAGGATGGTTTGCTTAAAATTGAGATTATGAAGACCCTGGTTGATTATTGCAAGGAAGCTTTTTGAGCCTAAAGTGCAAGCCACATAATGAGTACTTCTTTTTAGAATGCTTCTTTAACCTAGGTTTACTCCTGACTGTATAAGCTGCCTGGTACAAATACTTGTATGATTCTAAATGGTTTCCCTATGTTAATTTAAATGGATGTCACCAATTTAGTTTCTTCATTTTTGTTCTCATACCAGGTCCATAAATCTATTCCAGCTATGCCTATTTCCCAGATTTATTAAATAATCTTGCACAATTTAGATAGATATGCTTTTTCTCAGCTCAAAGCTACATAAGTATACAAGGGCTGTCCAGAAAGTATCCAGTCATGTAACCATTCTCATTGTATTAACAATGGCTGGATACTTTCCAAACAGCCCTCATATTTTCTAGAAAAGATTCACTGCTACTTATGCTTATATAGATAGATATAAATATAGATAGATATAAATAAAATATTTTGAAGTATCTTCAGCCATATTATCATAGGTTTGGGTCTCTTAGCTTCCTGAATATGTCTTTATTCCTACATGAAAAGCTCTTTACAGATGGATAAGCTAGTCCTCTGGCCTCAGTTATGTTTAATATTTTTCAGTCAGAATTCTCTTCTGATCCTATCTGCTACTTTTTCTGAAACTCTTAACCCTTCAACAATATGACCTTATTCACATCTCCTCTAGCCACAATTTTATTCCTGGAGGAAATGAGCAATCTTTAGTTTCAACCCTCTAAGTGAAATCACCAACCAGGCTTCCACCACCCTCTACCATGGCTGTGACTTGGCCACCTGCTTGAATTTGTGTAATTTGTCTACTTCTTCACCTTAACCCCAAAGACTTCTTTACAATTGGTGCTGTTCTTTAAGGTGGTGCTCACCCGGGAAGGATCACTGTATTCTGTGTAGTTAACAAGGTAGCATTATTAGAAACAGAGATACAGAGCATTTAAATGTTCTGCTTAAAGCTGGAAGGCTAATTACTGGCAGAGCCAGACCTGGAATGCAGGTCCCCTGTTCCAAGCATGTTTCAATTCACTTACTGCCAAAAGCAAAACAAAAACCTAACAACCAAAATCCACCACAGTAAAACCCACTGCATAAAAGACATGGACACAGAAGAAGTGAACTTAATGTCAATGTATGCCTGAAGAATGGTGGCCCAATGAGGCTGATGGAACACTGATGAAGGTCCCTAGTGTATGATTGATATATATATATATATATATATATAGAGAGAGAGAGAGAGAGAGAGAGAGAGAGAGAGAAAGAGATTGAAAAGAATTGACTCATCATTCTTTCTGATTTTCCCTAAATGAAAACTGTATTTTAGTACCTTATCGTAAGTGCATCTGAATTTCTTCAATGGTTATAGATAACATTCAAAAGTATTAGCTGTATCACGTTTTTGCACTGTTTTTAATTAATTTTCACTCATTATTATTAATTAATGATCATTATAAAATGACCACTCTATATGAGTAACATCATATATAATATAAAACTCTTCAGAGTAGGTTATAGCAATTCTGTTTCACAGATGAGGAAACTAAGGTGTAAAATATTAAGTAATTTGCCAAAGGTCAGACAAAGACTAAGGATCAGAGCCAGGATTCGTCTCCCCAGACATGCCCTTCCCAAAGCATCAAATTGCTATCATGAAGACGACATCATGGAGTATTTTTAATCCAAAAAGTATTAATTTTTAATGGCCTAACCACAAAAAAGTATTCTCATAAAAATGAGAATAGAAAGAAGTATTAAAAATGTAATTTTCCATCTCGTTTGATTCATGAGCAACAATAAAAGGCCAGAGCATCTGAACAAACATTCTAAAATTAGAATCTAACTAGAGTTTTAAATAATCAAGTTCTAATCAGCAAAATCGTTTACATGATACCAGTAACGTTGCCACTTTTTGTTGTCACAGTATTGCATCATTAACATTATTAGATAGTAAATCTGCCCAATCAGTTACAAATCATTTATTTCCTCAGAATTGCAGACTAAGTTAAATATTGCCTTGACGTCTTCAATAATGATGCTATAGTCTTAGATTATAAGTACTTTAGAAAGTGTTTTGAAGTAGCAGAATATTATGTAATATATTTAATAATAATGTATTTATTTTAAATTTTCAAAATTCCATTTATTGAATCAAATATAAGGAACTATTCATGATCTTATACCAAAATTGGTCAAAATGTACAGCAAGTAATCAATCAGACTTAATTGTTGTGATCTACCTTATATGTTTGTTTGAAAGAAATAATAAAAATTTCTCAAATCTATAGACAATTATAAAAACAAAGTGTCTTTGCTGATTATCAATCAAATTGCATGAATACTAACATTTTTCCTTGAGCAAAAAAAACATCAGTTTTCCACCTAAAAAATGGGCACATAATTTTTGTGAGTGTAAAGTCTCTGCTGAAAAAAACTAAGCCAAAACATTTTATTCAGTATAATGGTCACTATATTTTCTAGCATCAAACTATCTATGTATTTTAAAGAAGCTAACAAATAATATGATAGCAATATATAAATTATATTATTTTATGCTACCTTTTGGTCAAATATGGAAACGAGTAGCAAGCAATAAAGTATCAATATTATTTCCAGGCCATGTAGGTTCCAAGTCTGTCAGGTACATGTCTACTTAAAATTGAAATGTATATCTGCTACTGAATTAAGCACTTATTTAATAATTTAATTATATTTTAAATATAGGAATTTTACCATATTTTTAAAATAAATGTTATTATATCTTCTTAATATGCAAATTGGTTGAAGCAGGCTTTTTTAAAAAAATAAATCCTTGTAATGACATGTTGTCAGTACATAGAAAACTATAAACATTGAAAGAGAGAAAAAATTCTATTATTCATCTATTATATAACTGCAAGTACTAAAAGTGAAAGGAATATATAGATTTTTTTTTTAGGAAAAAAGAGAGATTAGCATGCTCATAGTTCTATGCAGTAAAAGCAAATAGTTGCAAAATAATAAGCAGATACCATTTAATACAAATTTTAAAAATCCAGAACACAAGAATAAGTCTAATTAAAATGGGTAAGACTTCATTTCAGCAAAATAATATTTTTTTCCAGAAACATTAAAGAAATTCCAAATAAATGTAAGATATGCCATGTTCATAAATTGAAAACCTCAATATTGTAAAGAAAACAATCCCAATCAAAATCTCAACGATGTTTTAATATTGGTCATAGGTATTTGCTTCTGTTTTTGTGGACCTTGACAGCAAATTCTAAAAATTATATGAAAGTGAAAAAGGTCAAGAATTGTAAAGATTCACATGAATAAAAAGAACAAGGTGGAAAACTTGGCTTATGGAATATTAAGATAACTGCAATACAGTCTTATTCATAAAAGGTTATAGAATTTGAATAAAATCCTGACACAAATTGGCTTACAAACAAATGAAACAGAATAGAAAGACCAAAAGCAGACATGCATATTTATGGATGAGTAGCTTAAGGCAGTGGTGACATTCCAGATCAATGGAGAATTGAAAAGCCACGTGAAAAAAAAAGAAAGAAAGAAAGAGAAAAAGAAAGAAAGAAAGAAATTTTACCTGTACTTCATATACATTATACTCAAAAACATATTTAGGTGAATTAAAACCCTAAATATGAAAGTAAGCACTATAAAATTTTTGAAGAGAATATTGGAGAACATCTTCATATCCTTGAAGTAGAGAAAGGTTTCTTTAAAAAAAAAAAAAGAAAGAAAAAGAAAAAGGAAAGGAAGAAAAAAAACAAAAATAATAACCACTGACAAAGATTGATTTTTTAAAAATCTGTATTAAAATTAGGAAATTTTATCATCCAAAATAAACCTTAAAAAGAGTGCCAAGACAAACTCAATAGAGAATGGTAAGATTCTTGAACCATATAGCTAAAAAATGTCTATCTATCCAGATTTATGTTCAAACAAACTAAAAATAAAACAAACAAAATAAAAATGGACAACAGAAAGGTGGTTACCAGGGGTACTAAAAATGGAGAGACGTTGGTCAAAGGCTACAAACCTGCGGTTGTAAGATGAATAAATTCTGAAAGCCTAATGTACACGATAGTGACTATAATTAATAATAATGCATTGTACACTTGAAATTTGTGAAGAGAGTAGATCCTAAGTATTTGCACCACACACACACAAAAGATAACTATGTGAGTTGATGGATATGTCAATTAGCTTGATGTGGTAATCATTTAACAATATATACATGTATCAAAACCTCATGTTGTACACTTTGAATATATGCAACTTTTATTTGTCAATTGTACCTAGATAAAGCTGAAAAGAAACAGACAATAGAGTAGAAAAAGTGACAAAAGTCTTGAGCAAACTTTTCATAAAAAAGGAACTCCCATGAGAAAAAGCGCTCAACTCCGTTAGTGTCAGAGAAATGCAAATTAAAACAAACAAACAACAACAACCAAAAAACCCATAGTATGATAACCTAACACAAATGCTCCAAATTGGGAAAAAATTTAATAATCTGACAATGCCATGATATGGTGGAACAAAGGGAAATCATATACAGAGAAAATCCTGCTGGAGGAATTATATATTTTCACAACCACTACAGAGACAGTTTGGCATTATGTAGCAAAGATATGCATACCCAAGAATTTAGTTATTCTACTCCTATGCAAATACACAGCTAATCTTTTGCACATGTGCCTTAGGAAATACATACAACAATGTTTCTAGCAACACTGTTTGTACTAGCAAAAACTGAAAACAACCCAGATGTCATCATGAATAAAATGATAAATTAATTATAATGTATTCAGATAATGAAATGCTACTTAACAATGAAAATTAGTGAACTAAAGCTACATCCAATAATATAGACGAAGCACATAAATATAATGTTGAATGAAAGAAGCAATACACAAAAGAGTACATGCAGTGCAATTCTATTTACTTAATGCTCAAAAATGGGTAAACTAAACCATATTGTCAAGGAATACAGATACAGATGTTAAAACTGCAAGAAAAGCCAAGGAATAATCATCACCAAAGTCAGAATAGTGAGTAGTGTCGTGATCAAGGTGGGCCACACAGTGGTGTTTGAAAAATGTTGCCGGTGCTCTAGCTAATGATCTGCATAATGTTTACATAGATGTTCACTTCATAACTTTTCTTTCTGCATTCTTCCTTTCAATAGAATGTAGTTACATTTTTACTTATAACTTAAAATATCTACCTTACACCAGAAACGCTTTATTATTACTAAATTGCTTAGGTTGTAGAGTGCCTGGGATGAGTATGGATGGCTATTTACACTTCTGCTGCCATTTAACTTTTTTGAAAAAAGAAATTATTTTATTATTACAGAAGAGACGTGGCTAGAAAACGTCATTAGAAATTCTTTCTAAAGATAATGAGGTGACAGTATAGCACATACTAGATACCACTTATACCAGTGAGTGAACTTGCAGAATATTTGCAGCATTTCTTCTTGGGTCAAAAGATCTCCCAGAAGACATAAGCTGGAGTGATAGGCAGTTCCCATGGGGCACTATTACTTTAGGCAGTGTTAACTCTGCAATGCACTCATTTTATCACAAGATATATATTTCTGACAGATGAAGAAAGATGACTATTTAAGACTTCCAGTAGAAATGTAGTTTCATCAAGAGAAGACAGAGAGAGAGAGAGGGAGGGAAGGAGGGAGGAAGAGAGATTAAATTTAGCCAATTCCTTGAACAGAAACTTCACTTTGGACTGAAAATACACTTCTCCAAAATCAGAGAAGAGTTACTTTCTCCACTCTAAATTTCCTACTACTTAGGGGCAAAAGTCGGCAGTACATTAATAAATGATTAACATTTATAGGATAATAATGACAACTAACATGTACCGTATGACAGGAATGAGCACTTAATATTAATGATTTCCTTCAATATTCCCATCATTCCTATGAGGTAGAGACTATCATCCACAGGACAACTAACTAGCAACATTTGGTTGACCTAATATATGACTAAGATCCAGAGTGGTTAAGTGGCATTATTTAAGTGATGTGGCCACACAGGTCATGTACTAGATCTGGATATGCCTTCACAGAGGTCCAGGTCATTCTGACTACAGAGCTTATACTCACCAGTTTTCAGAACATCTTTCACGCATATATGCTAATTCATACCTCATAACCCTGTGAAATAGACATTATGGAACAGTAAAGCAGAATATCCCATGCAGTGGTTTAAAGAACACTAATTCTAAAGATTAGCAGCAGGTATTCCATTAAAAATATTTTATTGTGAGATAAGATTGGAGACTACATTAATGCAGTTTTCTTTACTGAGGTTTTTCATGACTGGGCTGTGACCCTCCATAGAGAAAGAGAGCTAGTGGTATAATCTAAACTGATTAATTGTGGGTTCCTCTCTAACAAGACACAACCCCCACATAGATGCCCTAACCCTGGAGAGCTGAATGTTCAAAATGAAGCTGTAGAAAATCAAGCAACTGAAAAATGTTTCAGCAGACTAACTTACTAAATATTACAGTTAATATCTACAGACTGATATTAAATTCTATGTATCAATATTTAGTAAAATGGTCATATATAGTAGTTCATATATTTCACTCTTCTGAATGTACAGAGTATGCCGAAAGACATTTTATGGGTGGTGTTCAATGTGCTTATTAGTAAATGAATATTAAAACAATTTTACAAGGAGAACGTCTAATCAGAACCTAAACTATTTTCAAACGGTCAGAAGGAAGAGCCCTAGATTTGAAGTCCAAGAAGTGAATTTGAGTCCTCTCCCTGCCATGTACTAATTTTTTTTAATTTATAAAATGAACAATATTTATTTCAAAAAAGCAGTGGTGTGAATAAAATGAAATTTGTATGAAAGACTAACACATGATAGAAGATGGTTATTCACTTCAGTAAAAGCAGGGGTCTGTGCTTTTTTAGACTAGTATATTGATATACTAATAGCCCTAGGGCTTTCAACAAAGAAACCCCTAAGCACTGTGTGTTCTTGGAACTGCTCAAATTCCCTTGACTTCCTTTATGTAAAGAAGACATCCTCTATGATGGAATTCAAAAATTGATAGTGGCATGTGTGAAAGGGTGAGGCTAGGAGGAGACAACCATTTCGCCGTCTAGGTAGATGGATGGTGAAAGAGGTAAGGCTCAGTGCTCAGGAGCCAGACTCCGATTCCCACTCTGGCTACCCCACCTGCTTCCCTACTCTCTGTTTTCTCACCTGCAACATCCAGATAACGAGGGTACCTACCTCATTTATGAGCATTAAATGAACTAATAGCAATAAAGAGCTTAGAATGATGCCTGGCACCTGTTATCACAGTAAATGTTAAGGACACCAGCTAGTCCATGCCCAATCGATGGTGATGCAGCCACTCTCATTCTCCCTTATTCTAATTATACTGTATTCTATTCACTCAACAGAACTATTAACAAGCAACATTTGATTAGCCTAATACTATTATTATATTTTATAATAATTATTATTTTGTTATAAATTACTCACAATTTAAAATGTTCACTAACAGGAACTACAAGGTTTCATGAATGAAGGCCTCTTGACTTTTATTTTTTAATTAAAATCCATCAATCTTAATATCAGTATCCAAAGTCTAAGACATTGTCCAGTATCGGGCACCCACCTAAGCCATTGATTCTCTCACCTTGTTAGATTTAACTCATTCACACAACCAGAGTAGGAGTTTCACTTATGAAGGACAGTCACAACTGGGAACATCAGAAATGTGACAGAAACAAATGAGATAACTGAAGAGTTTAAACATGATATTCCATTTCTTGTTTGCTAATAGAACAAATGTCTTTTCCCTCTTCATATTAATAGTGATAAGATCTTTGAATATAATGTATATTTCTTGGTAAGTGCCTTTTTCCCCCAGTTGCTAAGTAATATTTCACCTTTCATCAGAAGAGAAAGATAGATGGTACTTAACCTGCTTTGGAAGTCAGAGTACCAGATAACTCAATTCCTTTCTCATATGCTGCATGAGATTTTATTCTCACTAGAAGCATCCAAGGGAGTATTGATAAGACACTGGTTCATTATAACTTTCATGCCTCCTACAGCCTTAGAAATGTGTTAAAGTGTATTACATTTTAGAACATTATTTGCAGAACATTTGACAAAATTATCTTTCAGTATTTCTGTACTAAGTTTTGTTATTTTGACAAATTGAAAACAAAATATAGATGTCTAGCTAAGTTAGGCACAACCTTTGTTAAAATTAGTTTGAAGAATCTTAAATTAAGATTGAGACAGAGTAGCTAAGAAAAATAAAAGAACTGTGTTATAATCCAAGTTTCATTATAACAATTCTCTATTTTATTATGTTTATAATTAATTATGTATTTAAAATTATTTGTGGTTTTTACATTGTGCCACTCAGTACAGTGAATTTTTATTGTACTGCTAGTGATCTAAATAAAGATTGTGTATATCAAAGCAGTATCTATATAGATATAGATATAGATGATCTGGATAGATATAGATAGATATGAAAATATTTCTTGCAGAAATAACTTCCCTGGACATTATTACTACTAATACTTATCAAGTGACTACTTACCTGAAATCAAAAAATACAATATACAGCTTCCTACATTATTGTTTTGAAATTTACCGCTGATACCAGAGCTTCTGAAATCAATCTTCTGACCTAATACCTACCCCAAACTTCTTATTTCTCCTGACCTTGTTTATATACCCAAGTTAATTTGCTTACCTTCTGACTAAAGAACCTCTTCTTCAGATCACTGATAATTTTATTTTCTCTGATTTAGTCTCCTCTGTTTGGAATAGTTTCACTAAGACCTTCCTTCATCTCTAAGGACTTTTCCAAGTAAAAAAAGTCATAATCATTACTACTTATTATTCTGCACCAGACACAGAAAAAGGCATTTCACATGTTTTATGTCATTTACTCCCCCAAATAAACAGAAGAGTTTTTTTATTGTTCTTATTTTACAAATAAAACAACTGAGGCTTATAGAAGTTTCATGACTCACCCAAGGTCAAAATGCTGTCTGACTCAAGTCTGCACTCCTAACCATAAGGTTAAGTTTGGAAGATTCTGTAAGACTAGGACTAGTCTACTATTGTTAACCTACCTTTGTAGACAGCTATGCCTATTGCTGTGAATATTCATAGATCCTTATTCAATTTTAAATCAGAAGCTTGAGAGATTAAGTTTTTATGGTTCTCTATATCCATCACTTGGCACTGATGACGTACACAATCAAAGGTAGAAATCTAGACCTGGTAACAAGAGGAAAAATAGAAGGATGGGACAAAGTGTCTAATTAATAATGTATATTCTAAATGTGATTCTGTATTTCTCAGTTCTTTGACTTTTATTTAGCCTTTGGATTATTATTTTCTATATCTCTAGTCTAAATTAAAATACAATCTTATTAAAAGTGATATACCTCCTCTCTCAGGGTTATAGTATTAAATAAGATAATGCATCAAAAAGTGCTTGATAATGTATCAAAAGTGTTCTGTGAACTGTAAAGAACTACGTATACGAAAATGTAGTTAGCTTACAGTAAGTCCATTTTTGGGCTTATTGTTAAGAAAGTTCTAATAAAGCTCTTCAACAATTAAATGGGTTACCTTCAAAACAGTGAGTTCCCTGTCCCTGGCAATGTTTAAAAATAGAAGTTGAATGACTTTCTATCAGATAACCAATAAAACTAACTCTTGCTGTGAGCAGGAGGGTGAATGAATATGGTCCAATGCAATTTTAATATCCTATCATTCCATTATGAATAACTTATTTAAATAAATGATTTAAGCATTTATTTAATGATTATTGAGTGTTAGGCATAGTGCTAATCACTCTTCATTCCCTTTTGTTAATTCTTACAGCAATGCTTTGAGATAGATATTATTATCGTATCCACAAAATGAGGGCTCAGAAAAGTTAAAGAGCTTTCCTGCATCATAAGCTAGAAAGTAACTAAAGAGGGATTTTAAGCCATATTCATTTAACTCCTGAGCCTTCACTTTAAAATCTATATCACTGTATTACACTGTCTCATAAAAGAGTCATTGTCTCCTTGGCTAGTTATTGTAGCAATCACTGACCCTTAAATTGCCACTTTTGTTCCAATTTACCTGCTATGTGATTGGTAGTAGCTGCTTGGTGATTCAAGTCAATTTTATCTGTGGGATCGAATCAAAAGTAGCATTTCTGATTTCATTAATCCATTTAACTATTAAATTGTATATGATGCATGGAAAGAAGCAAGAAACTATAATGTAATTTTTGTAGTAAAAAAACACTTTTTTTAATAAGGTGTCACCGAGACTTAATATTGCAGCAGCACTGCTGAAGACTATGGATCAGTTAGAGGTTCAAGCTTCATCTGACCAGGCATTATTGCAAACTTTATAATAATGATCATTTAATAAATGATTACTGCCCTACACATGTGAAAACATCCCATGTAAGCATTTAATTACCAATCCTAAATTTTAAAGAAGTGTATTCTACTAAAAAACACTTTGTGCTTCAGAATAATATGGAAATAATTCTTCTGTTTCATATTATTCAAAGTAAGTGCTGTCCATCCTAACTGTATATGGCCTCCAAATGAGAAGTTAATTCTAACATAGACTATTGCTAATTGATCCATGGTAATTATGCTGACAATACTCTGTTAAATTAACCTATGATCTTTCAAGGGCTCGTTTAAGCAGAATATTACAAAAACAGTTTAGAATTAGTGAAAAACAATTTTTTTCTTCCCACCATTGAGTTGAATCTGTCGCCATGTCTAAACCAATATTAATACTAGCTTTGTGCCAATGACATCAATTTGTGTACAATTGCCTAATAGTATCTTGGAAAATTGGCTTACCTGATGGGTTCCATGTTTGGTCAGATACCTGAATTAAAAACAAGACCTTTCTCCTTGGGTTTCCTGAATAGGTTCTCTTAGATGTAGAATCATATAATGTTAAGAACTGAAAGAGATGTTAGAAATTACCTAGACTAATTTTCTCATTTTATGGGTGAAAGAAATTGCCTATAAGCAAAATGACTTGCTTAATGGCACATAGGCAACGGGGCAGAAGAAAACTTAGAGCTCAAGTGTCTTAATTTCCAGCTTTTTGTCCAATGTCATGATTCTTGGAGGAGCTCCTAATTATCCAATAATGTAAATTCATGTCATTTTCAATCTATTTAAAGTGGCATTCTCAGCCCCAACTTCCAAACCCTGCCTCCAAATTCCAATTAAAACAGTACACCAAGGTAGGTATTCATCAAAATGAATCAAGAAAAAACATTTTAAATTAACAATATCTTAATATTCTTTTATTGTGCTTTCAGAGAGTGATTAAGGTATATCCTATGTATAAGAGACATTAGCTTTTATTTAAAAACAAGCCTTTACATTTTTAGTATTTCTCAAGCCTCATTTCAATAGCAACAAAAACAAAATTTAATGGCTGATACAATACATTTAAGGCAAGTCAAAATATGAAATGTTTTTTTAAAAATTTTCATTTATGCATTTAGTCACTCAACCAATACTTTGTTGAGACTTAATCTGGGTCAGTCCTCATGTTAGACATAAAAGATAAAATGATAAACACCAAGAGGCTTGGAACTGTCCTCATGTAATTTATGATAGGGGAGGTAATCTCAAATAAATATCACACTAATTAATAATAGCAAATTGGGTTAAGGAAGTTAACTTTCTTTCTGAAGGAAAGAAATGTAATCTTATGCATATGTGTAACAAAAGAGACAGACCTAGACTAGGGCTGGAGTAGTCAGAGAGGACTTGTCAGAGGAGGTAACACTTCAAATGAGAGCTAACTGAGGTATCAGTTAACTAGCCAAAGAGAAGATATTGTAGCAATCGTGGAATGGGGAAGCATTCCAGACCCAAAGCCTTGTGGCTGGTGTTAGTGTGCTACCTTTCTGTACTCAAGAAGCTGAAAGACATCATTGAAAACTTCATATGTGAAAAAATTATTTTACTTTCTCTGTGGAGAACAAAACATGAAACAATGGATACATGGTAGATGCTTAACAAATATTTAAGTGAATGAAAAAATGAAAATCACTGGCTATTATAAGACTATGGAATTCAGGTAGTTGAGATCTCCCTGAGTCTAGAAGTACCAAGGTTGCCCTAAAAGTAAAGAAAAACTAACCTATCTCGTGTAAAAAGTGCCAAATGTAATGATGTGTCTTTGGTGATTCTTCAAATCAGGACTACAAAATTTTTAAAAAATTATATTATGTCAGTCATTTTTATATTATATAAGCATTATTAATCCTAAAGATATGAAAGACCCACAATTTGCTTTATCATGCATTACAAATATAGCATATTTTTACAAATTAAAAGTTTTTGACAACACTGTGATGAGCAAGTCTTTTAGCACCATTTTTCCAACAGCGTGTACTCACTTTGTGTCTCTGTCACATTTTGGTAATTCTTGCAATATTTCAAACTTTTTCATTATTATTATATCTGTTATAGTGATTTGTGAGCAGTGATCATTTTTTTCTATTTCAAAGTATTGCAGGGGTACAAATTTTTTTGATACAAGGATAGCTTTTTTAATGCTTGAATCAGGGTTATAAGTGTGCCTGTCACCCAGATAGTGTTCATTATATCCGTTAGGTAGGTTTTTGCCCACCCTTCTCCCCCTTTCTCCCTGCTTGATTTCCATTGAATTATACTTCCCTCTATTCCTGCGTGCTCATTGGTTAGTTCCAATTTAATAGCAGGTACATGTGGTGTTTCTTTTTCCATTCTTTAGATACTTCATTTAGGGTAGTGGTCTCCAATTCTATCTGTATTTTTCCAAAAGACATTTAATCATCCTTCTTCATGGCTAAGTAGCATTCCATGGCATATATATATATATATATATACACCACCTTTTGTTAATCCACTCATGAATTGATAGGCCTTTGGGTTGATTCCACATCTTTACAATTGTGAATTGTGCTGCAACAAACATTCTAATGGAGGTGTCTTTTTGATAAAATGACTTATTTTCCTTTGAGTAAATAACCAGTAGTAGGATTGCTAGATTGAATGATAGGTCTCCTTTTAGTTCTTTAAGAAATCTCCATCCTGTTTGCCATAGAGGTTGTACTAATTTGCAGTCCCATCAACAGTGCATAAGTGTTCCTTTCTCTCTACATCCATGCCATCATCTATTGTTTTGGGACTTTTTAATAAAAGCCTTAATAATTGGGTAAGTAGATATCTCATTGTGAATTTAATTTGCATTTCCCTTGATAATTAGTGACACCGAACATTTGTTTATATTTATTGGCCATTTGTCTATCTTCTTTTGAACAGCTTTTGTCCATGTCTTTTTAATGGGGTTGTTTGACTTTTCCCTGCCAATTTGTTTGAGTTCTTTGTAGATTCTGGTTATTAGCCCTTTATCAGATGTACAGCTAGTGAGAATCTCCTCCCATTCTGTAGGTTGTCTATTTGATCTGTTGATTATTTCCTTAGCCGTACAGAAGCCTATTATTTTAATCAAGTCTCATTTTTTTTTATTGTTGCTGTGATTGCCATTGGGGTCTTCTTCATAAATTATTTGCCTAAGCTGATATCCAAAAGAGTTTTTCCAATATTTTCTTCTAGAATTCTTATGGTTTTATGCCTTACATTTAAGGCTTTTAGCCATTTTGAATTAATTTTTGTGAGTGGTGATGGATCCTGTATCATTCTTCTGCATGTGGCTATCCAGTTGTCCCAGTACCATTTATTGTCGCCAGTGTATATTGTTGTTAGCTTTGTCAAAAATCATTTGGCTGTATGTGGATGGTTTTATGTCCTGTTCAATTGGTCTACATGTCTGTCTTTGTGGCAATACTATGCTGTTTTAGTTACTATACTCTTGTAGTATAGTTTGAAGTCAGGTAATATGATGCCCCCAGACTTGTTCCTTTTGCTTAAGATTGCTTCTATTATTTGGGTTCTTTTCTGGTTCCAAACTAAGTGTAGAATTATTTTTTCTAAATCTGTGAAATAGGACATTGGTATTTTGATGGGGATTGTGTTGAATTTGTAAAAAGCTTTGGGAAGTATGGGCATTTTAACAATGTTGATTCTACTGATCCATGAGCATGATATGTTTTTCCATTTGTTTATATCATGTGCAATTTCCTTCCTCAGTGATTTATATTTCTCTTTGTAGAGATCTTTCATGTCCTTGGTTAAGTATATTCCTAGGTTTTTTTGTTTTGTTTTGTTGTAGCTATTGTGAATGGCATTGAGTTTTTGATTGGATTCTCAGTTTGACTGTTACTGGTGTATAGGAGTGCTCCTGATTTGTATACATTGATTTTGTAACCTGAGACGTTGCTGAATTTTTTTTTATCAATTTTAGGAGTCTCTTGGTGGAATCTTTGGGGTTTTCTAGATATAAGATCATATCATCTGCAAAAAGTGATAGTTTGACCTCCTCTTTCCCAATTTGGATACCCTTTATTTCTTTCCCTTGCTCTGCCTAAAACCTCCAGGACTATGTTGAATAGAAGTGGTGACAGCGGACGTCCCTGTCTTGTTCCAGTTCTTAGGGGGAAGTCTTTCAACTTTTCCCCATTCACTATGATGCTGGCTGTGAGTTTGTCATATAGGGCTTTGAAAATTTTGAGATATGTTCCTTCTATGTCAAATCTGTTGAGGTTTTATATCATGAAAGTGTGCCGAATTTTGTCAAATGTTTTTTCTGTATGTACTGAGATGATCATATGATCTTTGTTTTTGCTTCTGTTTATGTGGTGAATGACATTTATCGATTTACATATCTTGAACCATCCTTGCATCCCTGGGTTAAAGCCCACTTCGTCATGGTGGATTATTTTTTTGATGTGATGTTGAATTCATTTTGCTACTATTTTTATTGAGGATTTTTGTATCTGTATTCATAAGGGATATTGGTCTGTAGTTTTCTTTTTTTGTTGTGTCCTATCCTGGCTTTGGTATCAAGGTGATACTGGCTTCATAGAATGACTTGGCAAAGATACCCTCCTTCTCAGTGATATGGAATAATTTCTGCAGTATGAGCACCAACTCTTCCTTGTATGCCTGATAATATTTGACTTTGAATCCACCTAGTCCAGGACTTTTTTTGTTGTCAGATTTTTTATTGCTGCTTCAATCTCATTGCTTGTTATTGGTCTGTTCAGGAGTTCTATTTCTTCATGACTAAGTCTTGGGAGATTGTGTGTTTTCAGGAATTTTTCCACTTCCTCTACATTTTTGAGTTTATGTGCATAATATTTTCATAGTATTTACAGATGATATTTTGTATTTCTGTGGTATCAGTTGTAATGGCTGCTTTTTCATTACTTGTTGAGCTTATTTGGGTCCTTTCTCTTATGTTCCTGGTTAATCAGCCAAGAGGTCTATCAATTTTATCTTTTCAAAGAACTAACTTTTTGTTTTGTTGATCTTCTGCATTATTTTCTTTTTTAAAAAATTTCATTTAGTCTACTCTGACCTTAGTTATTTCTTTTCTTCTGCTGGGTTTAGGATTGGTTTGCTCCTCCTGTTCTATTTCCTTGAGATGTGTCATGAAATTGTTAATTTGGGATCTTTCTATCTTTTTGATAGAAGCATTGAAGGTTATAAATTTTCCCCTTAGGACTGCTTTTGCTGAATCCCACAGATTTTGTTAGCTTGTATCCTCTTTGTCAATCAGTTTGAGGAATCTTTTGATTTCCATCTTAATTTCATTATTGATCTCAGAATTGTTCAGCAGCAGGTCATTTAATTTACATTGCTTTTTGTAGAATTGAGTGTTTCTCCAGGATTTCATTTCTAATTTTATGCTACTGTGGCCTGAGAAAATACATCATATGATTTCTATGTTGTGAAATTTTTGGAGCCTAAAATATGATCAGTCTTGGAGAATGTTCCATGTGCTTATGAGAAGAAAGTATATTCAATAGTTTTGGGGTAAAATGTTCTGCAAATGTCTGGTAGGCCTATTTGTTCTAGAGTACCATTTAAGTCCAGTGTTTATTTTCTGCTTGGAGAATCTGTCCAGATCTATCTGTGGGGTGTTTAAGTCCCTGGCAATTATGATGCTCCTATTTTTCTCTTTGCTTAGATCTAGTAGTGTTTGCTTTATGAATCTGTGTGCTCCTGTGTTAGGTGCATAAATATGTAGGATTGTTATGTCTTCTTTTTCAATTTCTTCCTTTACCATTATATAATGATCCTCTTTGTATTTCTTATTGATTTAAAGTCAATTTTATGTGATATGAGAGTGGCTACACCTGCTTTCTTTTGATTTCCATTTGTATTGAATATTTTTTTCAATCCCTTAACCTTGAGTCTGTAAGAGTCCTTATAGGGTAGATGTGTTTCCTGCAGACAGCAGATACTTGCTTGTACATTTTTATCCACTCAGCCAACTTACATCTCTTGAGTGGGGAATTTAAACCATTCATATTGATTGATAGAATTGGTGTGTGGGATGTTTTCTGTTCATCCTGTTGGGTGATACCATGTTGTTTTGTTTTATTTCTTATACTATTGCTTTATATGAGCTCTGAGCTTTAACTTTTGGGTGTTTTTACACTGATGGGTGACTCTTGTACTGATCCATGTAAAATACAGATGTAAATATTTCCTGCAGGGCAGGTCTGGTCTTGACAAATTTCTTCAATATTTCCTTTTCTGGAAAAGTCTTTATTTCTCTTTCATGTATGAAATGTAATTTTGCAGGATACAAAATTCTAGACTGGCAGTCGTTTTGTTTTACAAGACTGAGAATGGGGCCCTATCCCTTCTGGCTTGTAAGGTCTCAGTTGAGAAGTCTACAGTTAGCCTGGTGGGTTTTCCTTTGGAATTTACTTATGTTTTCAACTTACAACTCACAGAAGTTCCTCCTTCATGTTGACTTTGGTCAGTCTGATGATCATGTGTCTTGAAGATTACCTCTTTGCAATGAATCTGTCAGGTGTTCTTTGAGCTTCTTGTACCTGAATGTCTAAATCACTAGCAAGACACAGAAAGTTTTCCTCAATTATTCCCTCGAATAAGTTTCCAGCTCTTGTGTATTTTCTTCTTCACCCTCAGCAATGCCTATGATTCTTAATATTTGATCACATTATGTATTCCTATATTTCTTGCAGGATTTGTGCATTCCTTTTAATTCTCTGTTCTTTATTTTTGACTGAATTAATTCAAAAGAGTTGTCTTCAAGTTCTGAGATTCTTTCTTCTACCTGGTCTAGTCTATTCTTAAAAATTTCCACTGTTCTACCATTTGATCCAGCAATCCCGTTACTGGGCATCTACCCAAAGGACAAAAAGACATTCTATAAAAAAGACATCTGCATTCGAATGTTTGTATCAGCACAATTCACTATTGCAAAGATGTGGAAACAACCCAAGAGCCCATCAATATGTGAGTGGATTAATAAACTGTGGTATATGTATACCATGGAGTACTACTCAGCCACAAAAACAATGGTGAACTAGCACCTCTTGTATTATCCTGGGTGGATCTGGAGCCTATTCTACTCAGTGAAGTATCGCAAGAATGGAAAAACAAGCACCACATGTACTCACATGGTACTAATTGATCAACATTTATGTGCACATATGGTAGTAACATTCATTGAGTGTCAGGCAGATGGGAGGGAGGAGGAGGGGATGGGTATATTCACACCTAATGGGTGCGGTGCACACTGTATGGGGGATGGGCCTACTTATAGCTGTGACTCAGGCAGGACAAAGATAATGTATGTAACCCAAACATCTGTACCCCTGTAATATTCTGAAATTTAAAAAAAAGAACTCACAAAAAAACCAAAAAACTTTCCACTGTGTTTTGTCTTTCCTTAAATGAATTTTTCATTTCCAGAAGTTCCGTTTGGGTTTTGTTTTTGTTTGTTTTTTAATATGTCAATCGTCAATCTCTTTAGCTAATTTTTCTTTCATTTCCTGAATTTTTTTTTCTTGTTCTTTGAGTTGGTTTTCTATTTTCTCTTGGATTTTGTAGAGCTTCTCACTCTCCATGTTTGGAATTCTTTATTTGTCATTTCGATATTTTCATTTTGGTTGGTATCCATTGTTAGAAAGCTGGTGTTCCCTTTTGGGGGTGTCCTTTTTCTTTTACTGTTCCTACTTCCAGAGTTCTTTTGCCGATTCCTTCTTGTCTGGAGCTGTGGCTGCTTTTTATTTTTGGGTTTTCTTTTGTTTATATGGGACTTTTTCTTCCCCCTCACTTTTATGGTTGTGTTTGTTGTATATGTTGGTTAAGAACATTTGGCTTTGCTTGTGGGTGCTCTAGTTTCTGGATAGATGCCTTGGTTATAGATACCCTTACTGTTGTGGTTTCTCAGTTGCTAGTTGTTTGCAGGCTGTAGTGCTGACCTATGTGAATGGGTAGATTCCCTGTCTCTCTTTAATGAAGGAGAATGGAGGTCTTTGAAATCCTTTCTCTTTCCCCAGCCTTGTTGTCTTCTTAACAGTATCCCCCAACCCTGTGGTCTTCTTAATTGTATTGGCATGGCCAGCTTAATCTCTAAGACAGTAAGTGGTGCTTGTGGGTGAGAATCAAACACATCCTGAATGATTGAGTCAATAGATGCTGTAAAGGGCTATGCAGATTGACCTCCCTGTGAGTAGGTGGCACTTGCCAGAAGGCACAGGCTGTGGTGTTATTTTTGGGACCTCAGACCAGCTCTAGTCCCTCAGGAGAAGCACTCAAATGCCCCATATAGTGGGTGGGACCCTGGAACTTTCATGTGAGTCCCTATTCTCTGCCACAGCAGAGGTGGGGGGGGAATGAGCCTGGGTGTTGTTGGGTTGGGTTAGCCCACCCTCAGACTTCATAAAAGCAGGAAATGTAAGGAAATGTAGTTGCTTTGGCAGGGGTCAAAGGTCTGCTCCCAGCTTCTGGGTAAAACCACCAGGGAGGTGCTGAGGTGGCCCACCCAATCAGAAAGCCCGCTTGTGGAGACAAGGCCATCTGAGATTCACAATCTGGCTGTCAGAAACAGATTTCACTCTTTTCCCCTGTCCCCTCCTTCATGGTCTGTCTGCAACATCTGCTGACAGGTAAGAGCTCAAACTAGCTAAGTTTCCCCACAATTGTGCTATGGGCTGGGGAACTTCCCCACCAAGGATCCTGGCCTGGGGCGAGAGAGCAGCCTTCCTCTGGGGGAAGGAATGCTCATGGGTACGCCACACCTGAGACCCCCATTACACTCTCCTCACAGTTCTGCTCACTCACCTTCTGAGATTAGTTCAAAAATATCCCTTCATGCCCCTGAGCAACACATATGAGTCCTGGGGGTGTGGGATCTGGCCCTCTGGCCTGCCATCCTGCCACCAGGTACCCAAAGATCAATCCGTGACCATGCCAGGGAGAAGTGTGCTGGTCTTGAATTGCCTATAGGGTGCTCAAGCAGGTTTGATGTGCCTCCTCTTTAGGCTGTGCCTTGCTTTACTTGAGCCACTGGGCATGCATCACCAGGGAGGGTGGATGAGCAAGGAGCTCACACTCCAAGCTCCCCTTAGTCTGCTGCAGTACTTTAAGAGGAAATGGTTTGAGCCCCACTCTCTGTACAAGCCTCAGAGCGGTGGCTCAATTGTCTCTCTCAGCAGCCATGAGTGAGGGAGGGGAGAGAGTGTAAAAGAGTCTGTATGGAGGAATCTAGCACTCTGGACATCTGCATCCCCCTCTCTACAAGGCAGCCCATCTGGAATGATCAGGCTCTGGAGTCACACATAGCCCCCAGGACCCACTGAACTGCTGTGGCTCCTGCAGTCTGGGCTGGAGTTGGGAAATGTTTGCATGGGAACAAGCAAGGCAAAAACTGAGAGGCTGAAGCCTTCTGTGGAGGACAAAGGTGCACAGTGGGTAGAGAAGCAATATGGCATCTGCCATCTTGGTTTGGTTCTGGGGTGACAGGAAGCTCCCCAGAGGGGCTGGGAGCCTGGTACTTTGTCCACAAGAAGCTCCCAGTTCTCTGGCAGCAGGAGTTTTGCACTCATAGGAGTAAAAAGTCTCTCCAGCAGCTTGGAAGCCTGTCAGAGATGTGAGAGTGATAGAAATAAACTGCTTCGCCTACCCTTTTTGCTGGACTCCAAGCCTCTTGTGGGGGGTGATCTCCATTGATATCTTGCTCCTCCTTGTTCTGCTCCACAACTTCTTCCCATGTAATCCCTGACAGGTTCTGACACCCTTCCCTCAGAATGACACCCAGTATTATGTTTATCTGGGTTTTGTTTGTTTGTTTGTTTTTTCTCATTCATCTAAAACCTTTCCTTCCTACTGAAACACTCTGACAGCTGGTGTCTCTGGTCAGCCATCTTCTGTAGGAGCAACCTTTGATATTACTATTGTAATTGTTTTGATGCACCAAGAACTGCACCCATACAAGATGACAAATTTCATCCATAAATGTTGTGTGTGTTCTGACTCCTCTTCCAACCAGTCCTTCCCCATCTCCCTCCCTCTCCTTGGGCCTCCCTATTCCCTGAGATACACCAATATTGAAATTAGGCCAGTTCATAACCCTACAATGGCCTCTAAGTGTTCAAGTGAAAGAAGGAGCTTCAGGTCTCTCACTTTAAATCAACAACTAGAAATGATTAAATTTACTGAGGAAGGCATGTCTAAAGCCAAGAAAGGCTGAAAGCTAGGCATTTTAATACCAAACAGCCAAGTGGTGAATACAATGGAAAGTTCTTGAAGGAAATTAAAAGTGCTACTCCAGTGAACACACAAATGATAAGAAAGTGAAACAGCTTTACTGCTGATATAGAGAAAGTTTTGGTGATCTGGATACAAAATCAATCCAGCCGCACATTCCCTTAAGCCAAAACCCAATCCAGAGCAAGGCCCTTACTCTCTTTAATTCTGTGAAGGCTGAGAGAGTTGAGGAAACTGCAAAAGAAAAGTATAAAGCTAGCCAAGGTTGGTTCATGAAGTTTAAGGAAAGAAACAAACTCCATAATGTAAACTTTCAGAGTGAAGCAGCAAGTGCTGATATAGAAGCTGCAGCAAGTTATTCAGGATCTAGCTAATATTATTGGGGAAGGTGGCTTCACTAAACAACAGATTTTCAATGTAAACAAAACAGCCTTATTTTGGAAGAAAATGCCATCTCAGACTTTCATAGCTAGAGAGAAGCCAATTACTGTCTTGAAAGTTTCAAAAGACAGGCTGACTCTCCTTTTAGGGCCTAACAAAACTGGTTACTCTAATTGAAGTCATTGCTCATTTAACACTCTGAAAATTCTAGGGCACTTTAGAATTATGCTAAATCTATTCTGCCTGTGCTCTGTAAATGAAACAACAAAGCCTGGATGGCAGTACATCTGTTCACAACATGGTTTACTAAATATTTTAAGCTCACTGTTGAGATCTACTGCTCAGAAAAAAAGATTTCTTTCCAAATACTACAGCTCATTGACAATGCACCTGGTAACCTAAGAGCTCTGTTGGAGATGTATAGAAGATTAATGTTGTTTTGATGCCTGCTAACATAACATCCATTCTGCAGTCCAGGGATCAAGGAGTAGTTTGATTTTCAAGTCTCATTATTTAATAAATACATTTTATAAGGCTAAACCTGCCATAGATCATGATTCCTCTGATGAATCTGAGCAAAGTAAATTGAAAACTTTCTGGAAAAGATTCACCATTCTAGATGCCACTAAGGACATTCATGATTCATGGGAGGAATATTAATATTAAAAAAAGTTTGAAAGAAGTTGATTCTAACTCTCGTGGATGACTTTGGGGGGGCTCAAGACTTCAGTGGAGGAAGTAACTGCAGATGTGGTGAAAATAGCAAGAAAAACAAAACTAGAAATGAAGCCTGAATATGTGACTGAATTGCTACAATCTCATGATAAAACTTGAATGATTGAGGAGTTACTTCTTAAGGATGAGCAAAGAAAGTGGTTTCTTGAGGTGGACTCTACTCTGGGTGAAGATGCTGGGACCATTGTCAAAGTGACAAAGAATTTAGAACATTACTTAAAAGCAGCAGCAAGGTTTGAGAGGATTGACTCTAATTTTGCAAGAAGTTCTACTGTGGGTAAGATGCTATCAGACAGCATTGTATGCTACAGAGAAATCTTTTGTGAAAGGAAAAATCAATTGATGTAGCAGATTTTAATTGATTGCTTTCTTATTTTAAGAAATTACCACAGTCGCTCCAACTTTCTGCAGCCACCACCATGATCAGTCAGTAGCCATTCACATCGAGGCAAGACCCTCTGCCAGCAAAAAGATTATATGTTGCTGAAGGCTCAGATGATCATTAGCATTTTTATCCATAAAGTATTTTTAATTATGTACATTTTCTTAGACATAATGCTATTGCACACTTCATAGACCACACTACAGTGTAAACATAACTTTTATATGTCCTGGGAAGTTAAAAAATTTGTGTGACTTGCTTAATTTTGATATTCCCTTTATTGCAGTGGTCTGGAACCATACCTGCAATATCTCCATGATCTTCCTGAATTTTTCTTTCAGCAGTTTAGATTTAAATTTTCTAACTAATCAGATTAAATTTGTTATCATTGCAAAGATCCACACTCTTATCTTCACTCAGCATGCTCTATGCACACTGGCCTTCTCTCTGTCCGTAGACCGAAACTCATTCTGGTTTCATAAATTAATGAAATACTTTTGTACCTGTTGTTTATTCCCTCTGACAAGACTATTTTTCTGCCAGATTCTAACTGGCTGCCCCTTTCTTATCCTGTATGTCTTATCTTAATGTTAATGTATAAAAAGTCTTCCCCCAACTTTCCTAGATAAGAGAACATAGCACAGTGCTTGGCCTATAGTAGGCACTCCATCAGTAGTAGCTATTATTATTTTATTTTATTTACTCTTTCTTTTATTTATATAGACATAAGGAGTACATGTGTAAATTTGTGTCATGGATATATTGTGTGGTGGTGAATTCTGGGGCTTTTGTGTAACCCTTACCCCATTAGTATATGTAGTACCCATTATTTTTAATGTTAAATAACAAATCCCAACTGAATGCCTTCCATTAGCCCCAGCACAGTGATAGCCACTTTATACATTTCTAATTCTCATTTCTACCATATAAATATTATATCTCATTTTACAAATAGATTATTCAGAGACATTAAATTGCTTGCCCAAAGTCACTTAGCCCATTAAGAGGCAGAGTCTGTCTGAATCTAAAAGCCATGCATGATTTTTTTGCACTATATAACTTTGGCTTAAAAGAAATCAAATGTACAAACGATGTACATGTTACAATTATTTTGTATTTACACTTAAGAATAAAATAGTTGGGCTGTTATGGTTTTAGATTGGATTATCCAGATAATAGCTTCACATTTCTCTAAAACCTTTCTATTTCTGGTACTACTTAAGCCCTAAACTCAACTGAAATTTTAACTTACGCTTGATTTCCTCATATGCTCTAGTCAATACTGACTTAAATTTTTTTTAATACTTATAGTTATTCCCTACACTCATATTAGCTTTTGGGTCTTTGTCAGCAGCCAGGTTGTTTCACATATGTGAGAAAAGGATCAGTGAGTATTTCAAGGGCACTGAGCAATGTTTTATATTCTCATATGTGATCCACAGAAGAGGACAGTTCCCTGCTGTCTACCGTGGGGTGCAAACTGGAAGTCAGAAACTGGCAGCCTATCTCGTTCTGAGACTAATTTTGATGAGAAAGAAACTTCAAGGCAACTTCAAAAAATATATATGAATGCAGACTGAATCTCTGGGGCTTACTGTTACTGTAAGCTAGAAAGGAAATTATAGAAGGTAGCCTGAGAATAATAAGAAAAAACTTCATAGTTACAGGTAAATGGGTGAAAAGTATCTTAGACATCTTTTCCACACTCTTCATTTTACAGATGACAGAGATGAGGCAGAGAATTAAAATAAAGATCAATTAACAGATGAGATTAAAAGTGAGGTTTTATACTCAGTGCCCAAGGCACTTTACCTTATCTGTACTGCCACACATCACACTCAATTAATTGATGCTGATTTGACTGTGTTCAAAAAGTAACTTGAGCTAAACAGAGAAAGGGAAGAGCTATTCTCTAGGAGAGAACTAAAAAATAAAAAATAAATAAAGTGCACTCTTTTAATATTAAAGACTTAGCCATGATCAAGCTTTCTAATTAGGTCAGCATAATTTAGAATGGACTAAAAGCCATCCTAGGTGGGGATATCAAATATTCATAATTTTGCCCTGGATGCTGTCTCGGTGACCTTAGAGGTTTCAGAAGAGCAATAATTTATCCCTAGTTCCTATGAGATTTAGATATTTATACAGACAGCAGACTAGAAAGAAAATGAAAAAATATACAAATTCACGGAGTAATAATGATTCCAATTTTTTATGACTATTTGTCCTTCTCCTTTGTAGTCAGCATTAAGAGATATTGGCAGGTTTCATGTCCAAGTTAATGTGAAATGACAGATTATTCAGTTCAGGGCACTGTGAAAAGCTATAGGGTAAATGATTCAGTGGCACCTCAGCTATGGTTTTTTACTAAAAAAGTTCTCAGTTTGGAGCTATATCTAATTCTACAGCATCTTCCAGTGTAGAAACATCTCAGTGGAAAGGTTTAGAATCTGGTGCAAAGTCACTCTGAAAGCATTTACCCAGCTCTATTGTGTTTGGTTTTAATTTCTCTCTCTTTGTAAGATCAATTTCTCATTAGTGCTAAGCCAAATGCTTCCAGGGAAAAATGAAGAAATGCATTTATTTGAAACAGGCTTTTACCAAACTATTCAAGAGCCTAAAAGAAAAAAAATAACTTTAATATAAAAAAAGAACAAACGTTATCAATATTCAGGTTTATATCTTGCTATAAATAGTGGTTTTTTTCAAAGTATGATTCAAAGGAGGAGCAGCCATTGAGTTTTTAGTAACTTTTTATTGTTAAGGAAAAACCTACTCATTCATGTTAAAAGACATAACATGGCACTGTGAAATGTACCTAAACCAGTGAAAATAATGAAAAATATTTGAACAGTGGAAATAAAAATAGGAATTACAATTCTATCAAATGAAGTTAGCCCCAAATGTCTTATACTGTCCCTGTCTATAACTTTTTTACTCTGCCTCCCAAGAGTAGTTGGATAGCCAGAGCTCTCATCACAGAAAGAAAATGTGGCCCGATAAATCAATTTTCATTAAAATATAGGGATTAATCAAATACCCTAATGAGGAATTTGAGCACCTATTAACTACCATTTGTTGACTACTTATTGTATTATTATCATGCTCATTTCCTTCCTCAAGTAGGAAATTTCAGTCTAGGGAAAACATTTACAACAGGATATACTGAGTGCTGAGTTACTGAGGAATGTACTAGAAGTACAAGAGATCAGAGGAAAAATAATGATGTATGGGTGAAAAGATAATAACTGAGAACCAGAGATGTCACCCCTATGTCATTTGAGCAACAACAAAAATGACAAAAGCTAGAGAATGATGAGTAATGTACCAGATAGATATTAGACTGGAACCAAGTGGAGAAAGAGTATTTGCAAAGATTCAAGACCATGAGAAACATAGACTCTTCAGAGAATAAGTAGTTCATTATGCATGGAAGATAAGATGGATATAGATATAAAAAAGTAGCTGAGAATTTGAGATACAATTGGAAAAGCAGAGAGAGGTTAAGATTATAAAGAATATCATATGTCATGCTAAGGAGCTTGAATTTTATCCTGAATGCAGTGGGGAGACAGGGATGGGCATTAAGTCGGCTGGTGACATCATCCCATGCTACACTGTGAAGGCAGTGGGACCAATGTGCTGAAATGGGGAGTGGTCTGATACTAAAGGAAGAGGCAGCAGAATTGCAATAATATAGATGAATTCTGATGAGAGCCTCAAATAAGGTTATAGTTGTAAGCGAAAATAGTAATAATATGTTAATTAAGCCTGAGATGAGAACAAATCTACAGTAGGCACCTTAGATTCTGAAGAAACTACAAAAATTTAGGAACCAGATAGTTCGTCCAGAGTCTAGGTAGCTAAACCAGTTCTTCTTATCCAAATAGCATCTCAGCATAAAATTGCCTTCCCCATTTACACCACCCTCCTTACCTTTTGGAATGTAAGAGAATATTAGAGAAAGAGGAAGACATTTTTTGCATGCTTTGGCTTAATGGAGATTGCTGGGCTTTTTTCTTGTGTAGAAACATCTTCCCACTTTCAAATTCAGGAAGAGGGAAGGCTCCCAGCACCTCCCCCTGCCCCCGAACCCCCTCCGCCACACACACACAGAAATTGTAAAATTGCTATCTAATTCCTTAATTGAACATTTGCTTAGGCAACAAGCTTGCTGATTAGCTCCTGGCCCTGCTTGGACAAGCAGAGAAGAGAATTAAGGACAGATGAGAGAGACGACAAGGCAAAAAGAAAAGTGACAGGAAAAAAAACTACACCCCCACCATTTAGAAAGACGAGAGCATACCCAAATTTCCCATGGGCGGATGGACTTTGGAGAAGGTAGGCAAGGATGAATATTCTGGGCTCCATGAGCAAAATTCCAGAGGTGGGAGCTGAAAGAAGTTTGTAAGGGGTAGCGCCTGAGGACTAGGGTGAGTCAGGGGACTCTGCAGTAAGGAAGCTCTGAAAACTTCACGGAGGTGCTCACAAAAGCCAGCCTTTGGAGGCCTGCCTCCGTCAGGGGTGGCTCTGTGGACACCGGCTTCACCCACTGTGGCAGCTATAATCCAGAAAGGACTACAATGGAAGTTGGATAATTAAGAGACACTGGCCATTAGCCAGCCCTCTCTTCTCTGCTGTAATACACAGAGGGGAAAAGGAACCCGGAAGCAGGAGGAGAAGTGTGAAGAGAGACCATCCTGCCCACGGCTGCAGGTTCCTAGGTCTGAGTCACTTGCCAATGCTGAGCTTGGGAAGGGGAAGAGAAGAGTAAAACATTCGAGATAAGCTTTACCTATGTAACAACTGAAAGTTATCTAAAAGTTATGGGATTTTCCTGGATGTCCAGAAGGGGTAGAAAAATGGATTCGACAAAGCATAGTGAAAGGCAGTCATTAGAAAAAGTAAAACCACTTCACATTTGTTCCTCACTGTTTAGACTCTCCAATAAGCCAGAAACAGGGAATGGATGCAAGAATACGTAAAATATGAAATAGATCAGAGTTGACCAATTTGTTATAAGGGAAAAGGAAGAGTAAATGATAATTTCTGAGGTAGTAGTCTGAATTATGTTCCGAGATTTAAAAAAGAAATAAATATTCTAGGCTTTCCTTGTCTGGGTATAGTTACCTCATCTATAAAACAAAGGATTTTATGATTTTTTTTAACCTTATTTTCATCTCAGACTCTCTTGAGAATCTGAAGAAAGCTACATACTGTCTCCACAAAAATACGTACACGCACACTCAGAATTTTCCATACAAAGTCACATAAAATGGGAAACATTGAAGTGAGAAGCCAATCTGAGAAAAAAGTATACGAGTGTAGTTCTATGTATATTACATTTGATATGCCTGTGACAAATCCCTCCTAGAGACAGCCTTCAAAAAGAGGGCAAGTCTGTTTTCCTGTGTTTTGTTGTTGTTATTTTAATTTTCAGCACCTTCTGATATCCAGCTGACAAAAAGGCGGCCTCCTTCTTACCCTTCCATTTCAGCCTGGAGGTTCTGAAATTATTCAGTGGCTCAGCACAGAGGGCTCTGCCGTTTCCTCAGGATGCTCACAGTGATGCTGAGAGCCAAGGGTGGAGGCCCATTAATTAAAGTAACTTCTGCACTGAAGCTTTCTCCTTCACTTTCTAAAGCTTGTCATCCATGTCTCTCTGGGTCACCTTGTTTCTTCCTTCCAGCTAAGCTGTATCTAAAGGAAAGAGCACGGTGACAGCACAGTCCTCCTTGGGTGTGTATTGCCCTTAGCTTTTTAAAAATGTTACTGATCGAGTTAAGGAGTATGAATTTCTCTCATTTCCATCATCTGTAGGAAACATGTGTCTTCTTTTGTTACACTTGAGTTTTCACTTCTGTCACCGTCTGTTGTAGGTCAGAACTGCCACTAAAGCGTGTGATCTTATGCAAAGCTTTCTTTTGATACTATGCAAAGCTTTCTTTCGATATTTACTTTGGGTCAATGTACAATGGCTAAAAGTGCAGTACAAATTTCAGAATCCAGCAGGCCTGCTTTAAAATCCTGCACAGTTATTTCAACCTTCTGTGCTTCATTTTCTCCCTTTCCCTGTGTCAAATAAGTGTAATTATATATCCTGGGGTCTTTATAAGAAATAAGATAAGATAATGTGTCAAAGTGCTTTGTACAGGGCCTGGCAAATATTAAGGGTCTAATAAATGTTATCAAAGAAAATTATTTCCGTTGCTTTTCTTTAAAAAGGGATTTAAAGTGCTCCGGACCTCAATTTCTTCATCTATAAAATAAAATGATGCATATATATTCTGTTTTATTTAGTTCCCATTATTGAGTATCCAGTACTTGAAGAACACTAGACTAAGTACCAGTTAGTGTGTTGTTTATGAAGACAAAAAGTGAAGGAGATTACAAATTTGTTAGGAAGACACTGACAGGCAAATAAATAACAAATCAAAGAGCCTGGTTGAAATCAGCGTTCTACCACTTGCTAAATAGCCTTGAACAGGTAGTAAGTGGTAATGAACCACAGTTTTCTCATCAGTAAATGAGACCAACAATACTCAACTCACATAGTGTTATTAATAGAAGCATTACATTAGATAACATTTGGAATAAAATTAGTATGATGTCTGACACATTAAAAGTGTTCAGTAAATGTTGATCATTACCAAAACCATTTTAAGAGTTTCATATGTCCTAGGATCTCTTTTAAAGATCTCATCCTACGTTGTATCAAAAATAATAAAATGTACTTACATCCTGTAAAAATATACTTTTTGCTATAAAAATTTTTAAATTATTTTTATAATTTTATAATTAAAGTGTTTATGACTAAAATTTTTATTAAATTCTTATAATGGTAACTTTTATATAATGTTAAAAGAGTTAAGTTGAGGTTGACTAATTGTTACAATGTTCCATTGTGTTTCTTTCAACACTATAGTTTTTGTTTTTATTGTTCAAGCCAATAGTTATTTTTTATGGTCTCAAATCTCTATGTTGGCCCTTGAAGATGCTGAATGCTAAAACAACCTATTTTCTACTAAGGAAAAATTCAACAAATACTGTGATAGAGTTCTGAGGAAGCAAAAAGGAAGGGAGGAATAATTCTATCTAAAGGGGATTAGGATGAATTCAGGTAGATCACATAGTTAAGCAGTGATAAATAGATAGGAATCTGCCCATTGAAAAGCAAGCAGTCCTATGTTACTAGAGCAATGGTCTCCAAAGAGAGGCTAGGGCAATTCAAAGAATGAGCAAGAGATCTATTAGGGAAGAGGGCAAGGAGAAAATGGTATAACATATTTGCTTTTACTTCTAATTACAATTCATAATTATTATTTGTTTAACAATATACCTAATTATATTAGTGTATAATGGTGTTTTTATGTGTGCATGAGTGTGTGTAAAATGCCTATGTACTTTATAAATGAAATAAAACACATATATTGAGAGTACATAATAAGACATTTTGGAGATGATAGAAGTTATGGCCATTTGGTGAAGATCTTCAATTGTTCTATGAAGGAGTATGTTATTTTGCAGGCATGGGGAGCCATGAAAAGTTTAGGCCAAACAGTGATCAGATCTGTAATTTAAGAACTTAAATCCAGAAGTAATGTGCAATTTGAGTGAAAAGAGTAAAAGGCTAGAGTTTAGAAAAGTAATTAGGAAAAAAATTGAATAGGGTTATCCACAGGTCATTTTATCTATTCCCCTCCCAAACCAGGATAAGGATAAGACTAACTAATTTTCAGCCCTCAGATGAGAGTCACCTCCTCTGAGATGCCTTCCCTGGTCATGCCCACATTCCCCATGCTAGTGAGCTGCCCTGCTATTTGCCCTACTCCAAATAGCTCCCTGTACTTACCTCTTTCCAGAATCGATTACATTAAATGGTAATTGCCTGTTTACTTATCTACCTCTTCCTTTTTACCCTGTGGTTTCTAAGGGTAGGAACTGGGTCGTGTTCATAATTGTATCCCAGAAGCCTTCCGCAGTGCTTGGAATATAGAAGCTATTCAATGAGTCGAATCTAACTGAAACACTTCACTCTTTCCTCTGCTTCCAGCAATTCAGTGGAATAATTCCTATTATTCTTTCAGGTCTCAGAAAGTACTTAGATATCAAACTTTCTCCAGAAAAGAGTGTCTCCATTTAGCGCTTATCTCCTTTATAATTGCATGTATAATTGTCTCTCCTATTATGAAGATGGCTATTTCATTCACCAAAACAGGGAACTGAGGTATAGGTAGAGTTGTAAGGATTTTTGGTGTCAAATCTTTATACCCATGCTCTTTTGGGGATATTGTATGAGGTTCTGTGGTGTGAAGGAAATGGCCTATATGTTCAACCTAAATCACCTCTAATGCTCTTAGCTCCAGGGTGAGAAAAAACTCTCTCTCCGTAACTGCTCTCTTTCTAGTCTGGATTCTCTCCCCTGACCCAGTTTATAGCCATATCCCCACCCTATAGTTGGTGTGTAAAATCTGGAAGGGTCTCATTTCAAAGGATAGTACTGTATGTCCTGTCCAGAGAAACTGAGTCGAAAGCAAAGGGTACCAATATTTATATTGGCTTCTGTGATTCCATCTGTTCTCTGGATCATGAATCCCTTGTCAATGTGCTGTAGCAAAGCTCTCAGGTCCACTCCCTCTTCCACCACAAGGAGAGTGACACCTTTTCCTTGTGCTGTTGATTAGTGGCTACTGATGCACAGTTGCCTCTACGATGTTATTAGCTGTTTTTTCTAAAAGCAAAACCACTACTCTGGACTTTTTCATTCTCTTTTCTATCTTATAAACATACCATGCCCACTTTGATATTTTTTCTCCTTTGCTCATTTCGTTCCCTTTTTTCTGAAAAGATTTTTCTACTTCTTTCTTCCTATCTATTCTTTAAGATCCAATTCATATTAATACTTTATCCACTCAATACTGAACTCCTCCAGAATTTATTGGTCTTTTCTTCTGAACTGCAAAACAATTACAGCCTGATACATAATTTTATCGTACTGTATTCCTTTTGTGAAGTTAAATTTTTACGATTTTATAGACAGAGATTGTGCCTTAAAACTTTCTTTACATCTTCTGCCATGTTTGCATAGCACAAGATATACAGTAATCATTAGTGCTAATCACCAGACATTTCTCATTTTTCTTCCAGAAACATGGTAAGATTGTGTTTCCTTGGTGTTCTGAGGTCAGTTGAGGCCATTTTCCTTGTTTTGCCAGTGACAAGAAATGTGGCATTCTTGAATTAGCTATTTAGTTGTCTGATAATAATAAAATCTGAATGTATCAGAATATTTACACAAGAGGTGATGATATGCTATAATTGACCTATTACTAGATCATAACCATATTAGACTAAATATAGCATATCCATGGATAAGACAAAACTAAAGAATCAAAAGCCAAGAAAAAATTTTCATTTAAATATTAACAATGAAAATATCTTACTTAAAATTACATTCCCCAGGTTAAAAATATTTTTTAACTTATTCAAGATGTAGGCCACCTGAATAGCAGTATGTCTCCTTTAAAAATTGAGCTCATAGTTTAAAACCTTTCCACTAAGAAAACTCCAGACTCAGATGGCTTTACTGGAAAGTTCTACCAAATGTTTAAAGAAGAAATAATGCCAACTCTACACAAACTCTTCCAGAGATTTGGATAGGAGAGGATACTCCCCAACTCATTATACAAGGCCAGAATTACTCTGAAACCCAAAACAGACAAAAACATTAAAAGAAAATAAAGGTAAAATTGATCCCTAACTTAAATTGAGGATATGTGGAAGCAAGGGTAGCGGGTGCTATAGACTGAATTATGTCCCTCCAAAATTCATATGTTGAAGCCCTAAATCCCAATGTAACTATATTTGAGCTAGGGCTTTTATGAATTAAAGTTAAATGAGGTCATTAGGGTAGGGCCCAATCTGTTAGGATCAGTGGCTTTTAAGAAGAGGAAGAGATCTCAATCCTTGTTCTCTCTCTCTCTCTCCCCGCCGCCAACTCCATGCATATGCACCAAGGAAAGGTAATGTGAGTACACAGTGAGAAGGCAGAAATCTGCAAGCCAGGAAGAGATCCCTTAACCCAACCCAACTTCGCTGGCACTTTATTTTGGATTTTCCAGTCTACAAAAGTTTGAGAAAATACATTTCTATTTTCTAAATAAAAATCTAACCTGGGAGTCAGAGCATGATCACTAAATAATATGGGAGAAGGTAAATAGATGGTACACTGAAGCAAGCAGTCTACTTGGAGAGGTCTAAACTAGATAGTGTAGTGTCTGACAGGTAAACCAATCATCAAAATGGAGGGTCCAGAAAATGGCCCTAAAGTTTGGAAATCAAGGTAGGTATCAAGAAGTCAATAAAGGATCCCAGCAAAATAGGGGTAAGTATAATGATATCCTAGATGACTGGGGTACTGGAAAGATTAACAAGGCAGAGATCCAGTAATTAGGAGGAAAGTGAGAACCAAGACATCTCAAGGTCTAGGCAGAAACTCATGGAGAAGTCTAGAAACAGGAACATAGTAAGCCTGATTTGATTCTGAATGTTAGAATGCTGGTTTGTATTTCTAAAATCTCTCCCTACCCCCTAAAACCATCACCTCACCTCTTCCTTACAGCTCTTCTCCAATTCCAAGAATGTCTTGGCAGAATTCATCCCCAAATCTAAAAATTCCAGAATGTAGTAGCCACATGGTAATAGTAGAAGGGAGAATATAGATAAAAAGCTAGATTACAAGGAATTATTAATTCCATATTCAGTTATCTAAGTAATTATGTGTGTAATAATCAGACATTATAATGTAAATCACATTCCTGATCTAATCTATTATTCTTTCCTAAGTTAAAAAATGAGCTTATCTCGTAAGCAGTTGCAATTTGAATCAGTACACAGGATTTGGGTTAATTGACACTGCTGCTTGACAGATGAAAAAACATTGTGATATTCAAAATTTGTCATCCCCAAGTGGATCAGTGGCCTAAAGTACAGGGGTGTCCATAAACTGTCTTTAAAAGGAGAATATAGGCCGGGCGCGGTGGCTCACGCCTGTAATCCTAGCACTCCGTGAGGCCGAGGCGGGGGGATTGTTTGAGCTCAGGAGTTCGAGACCAGCCTGAAGAAGAGCGAGACCACACCTCTACTAAAATTAGAAAGAAATTAATTGGCCAACTAAAAATATATAGAAAAAATTAGCCGGGCATGGTGGCGCATGGCTATAGTCCCAGCTACTTGGGAGGCTGAGTCAGAAGGATCACTTGAGCCCAGGAGTTTGAGGTTGCTGTGAGCTAGGCTGATGCCAGGGCACTCACTCTAGCCCGGGCAAAAGAGTGAGACTCTGTCTCAAAAAAAAAAAAGGAGAATATATGTTGCCTCCTGTCAGTAAGAAAGCACTCATCTTAAATTAAGAGCTGTAATACTGCCAGTATCTAAGACACATTTATTTCTTTAAAGGAAGTGATTTTTTAAGCCAAACTCTTCACCTGCTAGATTAGAATTTACTCCAATCAGGCAAATTCAGATATTTTAAAAATATTAACAATCTGTATGAATTATAGTAATTTAGATAAATGTCAATGAGCTGTAATTATCATAAAAAGATGTCTATTTGTTTACAAAGAGTATAATTTTTGCTTTCAAATACATCTTTTTGTAACATATGTAACTTTGGGATTGAAATGGAACAAATACATCATAATCTATTTTTATGGAAAATGAACATTATCTAAATAATGAACAGAACTTTTCATTGACTATCTTGAATGGATTATATAACTTTTAAGAGCATTATGTTTTCAAATGTCTCAAGCTAGTATCTGTCCTAGACATAAATAACAAAATCAAATTCTCTATTTCTAGTGTGGCTTGTTTCTAAATTTGTCTTCCTTCTTACGCATTGCAAATCAAATTTGATCCATATTGAAAACTGTCTGATGTCTTTAAACTGGTATCTTTATTAAGAGCAATATGTAAGCATAAATTCATAAGCAGTATTTCTGCAGCCTAGAATCTAGTATCAACTGCTAGGAAGTTCAGTGTTCTAAACAACTGTCTGCTCTGGGTGATTGGCAAGATTGAATACACATTTTAAAATAATATAAAGAATGTTGGCTAAATATTTAGCCATTATTCTTAAATCTTAAATAGTTTAATATTATCATATTGCCGTGAAATCAACTGTTCTCAGAAATAGGAGGATCCAGTTTTAAGATTTTAAGTTCAGAGGGGTCACTGGTTCTAACCCAAAGTTAGTGGCATATCAAAAAAACCCATAACATCTATGTCTATTACATTTCAGGTTGCTGTAGTAGGTCGATGCACTGGTGAGATAATAGGTTATATTTCAGGAGCATAGAAGGGAGAAAAGGACAAAAGTACTAATTAAATTTGAAATCCGTATAATCCTGGAGTGATGAATACACAGGAGACTACAGTAATTCCAAACAGCCTCATTTTCACTGAACTTCTAAAAATTTTTAATAATGCTTTAATTTTTCAGCTTCATAAATTCAAAAGATCCACTTTAACAAAGGTCTTGAAGAGGCCCAAATGCAAACTTAGATATCACATTCTTATGTTTAAAATGTGCACTGCAAGCAGCCCAGGTATCAGGTCACATTTTCATACCCTTGCTACTCTGGTGGCAATACACAGAAACCACCATAAATCATCTCTTAGCTGTATACAATTAATTTTATGTTCTGTACTTGTCCTCCCCTATGTTTTAATGCTGTTTCTTTTTATATGTGATTTTTGAGGTCACTCTTGGTTTGAGGTGAAATACCCAAGCTTAATATTAAAATATCACTGGCGATATTATAGTAACAAATTTTAATAACCAAATTCAGGGTCACCTTTTGCACAAGTTTTAAAATTAACTGTCAAAAACTGTGAAAAGAAAAATAACTTGTAACTTCCTAACCCTTTAGAATATAAGAAGATATTAAATGGGTTTATTGCATAATTTCTTGAAGGATAAAACATTTCTACTATCACTGCATATTTTCACAGAGATCCTTTATCTTATTTATTATTACCCCAGAAATGATTTCATACTTCATCAGAGTTTCTTACCATTTAGCTGGTTTGGAGTAAAACAGGAAAAAACCTTTTTTAATAATTTTCAGAATAGCTATTCTTCCAGACGGGAGTCTACGGATCCTAAATGCTTCTAAATCAGATGAGGGAAAGTACGTTTGCCAAGGGGAAAACGTCTTTGGTTCTGCTGAAATTATAGCTTCAGTATCTGTAAAAGGTAAGAAAATGTGACTAAATGTTTTACAAGCATAATTTCATGGACTTATCAGAAAGAGAATAAATATAATATTCATACATATATGTTTGCACTTAATGTGCATGCATGCTCCTGTTTATAAAATACATTGCAAACATAGACCTAACACAGCCAAATTGTGGCTTTAGGTCATTTAGGGAACCATAAAGGAAGGAACCCCTTATTGACATAAATTTGAATATTTTGCTTTGAACAAAATTTGTGAGAGGCTAAAGAATTCTTTCTGAAGTTATAGTCGGTGTCTCAAAATTTAAAAATATGCCAACAGTATAAAAATGCTTTTTGGGGGCACAAAGGAGTAGAAGGAGGATATCAGGGGTGTGCATAGATAAACTGGTGCCAGAACAGCTCATTGATGTTTGCATTAATGGAAATTTTTATTTATCTTTATTTGTTAGTATAATAAATATTATCTATTTATTATGCTTATTCATTTCTGGTTATTTTCTACATACAAGGTAAACTACATTTCAAGCCTGGAATATTTTTGGGACTATATGTCATTAAATTGTTTTGTAGTAAAAAGAAATCTCATATTTTAGGAAGCGAAAGCTCTTCACATATTTTTCACAACTGAACTATAACCTTAATTTTTTTTATTGTGCATGTATTTATAGCAAATCATACTTTGGCCATAAAAATATGGAAATGTTAATTGTTCTCTGTCTTTAGAAATAAAAATGTAATTAAAATGTCCAGCACATCTGATATTTTAGAAAAGAAGCAAATATCAAGGGAAGAAAAGAGAACAATTTAAAAGATGTTTTCATTTACATCATGCATTACTGGGATCTGATCCAATCTTCCAGTCCTTCTTTTATTCCTTCTGTGCGCTAATCAGTCTTTTTTTACAATGAGGCAATGCTGGATCCACAGGTTTTTTTTTTCTTAATAATAACAAAAATGGTTTTTGTTAATCTCGAGTTAAATAGAATATTAAGTTACAATAGTCCAATCACCACACAATTTAAACTACAGTATACTGTGGTTGCTTTCTCTGATCAAGTCAGAACTAAGAATGCCACGTGGAATATCTGACTTCTAGAATGTTAATATTTAGAGTTGCATTCCTGTGCTGTGATTGCATTTTCTTCTCAGTGGCTGCGTAAAAGAACATTAGATATTAAAGGATCTGATTAGTGTTTAGGAGTGGTGCTTCATCAGACTACGCTATTGCAAACAATAGAGCTAGAATAGGAAAATTAAGCTAATTGTTAGTCACTGTGTCAATCTTCTTGAAATATCTACACCCAGGAATCTAATTAGGAAAAGAGATAAAACCAAAAGCTTGTCTCCATCACCTCTCTATTATATTCAAAATCCATCATATCATAGTCATTTAATCATTAACTTGAATAACCCTTAGACATACAGCCTTTATTGGTTCAAAGTTGTTCTAAACCCAGTAAAAATGTGTCTGTTTTAAAAACTTAACTGAATCATTAAGTAGTTAAGCATAAACATTGTTTTCTCAAAGAACATTTCCATTCAGTGTTTTTGCCTTTTTATATCTCAAGTAAGCCATCTACAGTCTATCAAAAGTGATATTTTATTATCAGCAGAAGATGCTTTTTCTACTCATAAGAGGTTTTTGTAGAGTGTGAAACAAATACAAGGTAGTATTATGTTTTTGTCTTTTAAGATGGTAATTTGAGGGAAGGCGCTTTCTATAGCCTCCTGTATCCTTTAAGAAAGAAAGTGAATTCTACCCAAATTCTTCCTTCTCAGATAAGGAGCATTTTTTATTATAAAAATCATTTTATTTTACTTGGTGATCCTTGAAAGTGGTCAGAGAGGCTACATCTTATTTTTTCTAATGTTCCTTCTTCCAGAATGTCAAATGCTACTTCTAGTTATATAGTCTCTCATCCTTTTTGTCCGAGTTAACTTCTTGATAGTAACAGGGACTCTTAAATCATTAGTCCCCTATAAAAGCACAGTAATATGCCCTAACATCCAAAAGGTAATAATTTACTTAATAATAACATATTTAAAGATGTGGAAAATCTGGTATATGTGTCTGGAGTAACTGTATGGTATAAATTCCTTGTATAAGTTTTTCTCTATTATTTAAAATTATATAGAATGCAGGGAAACACAATGTGTTGATTATGTTAATTAATATATTTTTATTTCTATAGAACCTACAAGGATAGAACTTACTCCTAAAAGAACAGAGTTAACAGTGGGAGAAAGCATTGTTCTTAACTGCAAGGCAATTCACGATGCTAGTTTGGATGTCTCTTTCTACTGGACTCTAAAAGGACAGCCTATTGATTTCGAGAAAGAAGGTGGACATTTTGAAAGCATCAGGGCCGTAAGTGAATACACTTTTATTTTTTGAATATTCTAAAATATTCTATCATTGTTCTAAAATTAATGATAATTTTAGAAATTTTGACTCGACTGTAAAAACTCTCATCTATGACACGCTAAGAAAAAACAGAAAAAATATCAATGCAATAAAAACAATTTCTTTCTTCTATTATTCATGTTATGTCAAACTGAAAGTAATACATAATTATTTTAAAACTCCCTGCAAGAAATTGAAAATAGTTCATTATGTGGATCTTATTTCTTTGCCACTTTTATTTATTTGATTAGCATTGTCAATATTTACACAATACTGCTCAGAAGTTATGTTGCTACATAAAGTGGCTGTTGCATTATTTAAAGCATTGTTGTAATAAATAAATGAAATCTGCCTGTCCTACTCCTCAAGAAACAGTAATTTTTATAGATTCTTTAATTTCTCACAAGCTATAGAGATTAAACATGCAACACACAGTCATAAATGCACATTAGCCTTAAGCCAGCATTTATAGACATACTTGTTTCTTATCCATCACATCTTTTCTTTTCAGTATCTTCCATAATATTATGTATTTACATGGCAATCAACCAAACGGAGGGGGAAATCTTTTGAACCAAGTTCTATAGAATCATTACACCGTCTTGACTCTATAAAGAAGTGAAAAGAGGCCCCTTCCCCTACGGACTTGTTTAAAATGTAAAAGAGTAACATAATGACAGAGGGAGAAGGAGAAAGACAGATGGAACTGGGGTGGCAGAAAAAGAGAGATTTTGGCTGGAATCTTCCTTGTACATTGCCTAAAGAGATGGATCCAAATACAATTTTTGCCTGCAAATTCAATTTAAAATAATGTCACATACTTATTAATATAAGTTTATTCTTCTCTAAACATTTTGAGAAGCACTGGAAAACCATAGCTATAGTGAGCCCAAACATTTAAACTCACTTTCGATTGCATTTTATTTTAAAGGTTCTCTGATGCAGGGAAAAAAAATCCTGAATCCAAATCAGGAATTCTCTGGATGGAGTCTCAGCTCAACCCCTAATCAGCTGAGTAACACAAAGCTATCACTTGATTTGCCTGGGCATTAACATCATAAAGAAATAAAGTGAAAAGTTTGGATCAGATAATTTCTAAGATACCTTCTCACTTTAGACTTTGGTAAATTTATATTAGCAGAAGAGTAGAGATGAGCTCTGTTGGATTTACCAATGTAATAAAAATTAAGCACTTTCTTCCAAATTATTCCTTTCATCTTGATTTATTTTGCAATTAATGAGAGACTATATAAATAAGAAACAATTACCAAGTGCATTGTTTACCATCTCATTAAATGAAGTTATTTTGATTATTAATGGCTAAGTTATATTCAAAATATTTAGATCATGTTAAATTAAACTCATTTTCCTCTGTTTTGTGGTTTTTCCTTCTTCCTTTACCTTGGGTTGATAATTTCTTCCTACAAATTTTATAACATAAATGATGTAAAACAGAACCAAGACAATATGATTTTAAAAATTACATTTGACAACAAAAAAATATACTATCAAAAATGTATCTTCTTAGGATTATCTGTAAACATCCATTTTGAGTGAACAGATATATAAAGTAAAAAAAAAAAAGCCTAAAATGAAAAACTGGACTTCTTTCTTACAAGTAGTCCCCCCTCTTTATTTTAAAATACAATAGAGAAATTAATGGACCCGGTGAAGATATCAATTCTTGTTTTTGTCTCTTAGACATTGCCACTTAAGGTTGATGTCATTCATTTGTATCAATAAATACCTTTAATGTTTTTCATAAAGTTGGTGGTTAATAACACATAGTGTATCCCTCTTTGCATATATGCCGTTCTTACCCCCCGAAAGTGCAAAATTTACCTCTTACTTCATGCAATCCAATACAGTCACAAGCCATGTTAAAACTAGGCTGTGGATTAGAGACAGTGATGATAAACTCTAAGAGAGAAGAACAAAGTGAATTATCATACTGAGAAGTGAGAAAAACATTTAGCTTTAAAGTATAAAGCTAAAATATACATTTAGTATATTTGTAATAATTTATAGAAATATGTATGTACTTAAAAATATGTAGAAGCTTCAGAACTGTAAAGTGTAAAAGAAACCATCTATTACTTTTTTTCCAATTACTTCAAACAGTGATTGGGTCCAGCTGGCACTGAGGACATACTCTGGAGAGAATACGATTGTATGACAATGAAAAGGCAAGGGGAAGAAAGAATAATATTTTGTCCTTCTCCATGTGAAATCTGTCTGGGAAATAATATGTTTTAGGAGGAGAAATAGAAATATTATAAAGGAGGGAGATTTGGGAGGCCCTCTAGGCTCATGGATACCTTCTGTTTAGGAGCCCAAGGAAAGAGTGGGAGTCAAAGAAGCAGGACAGGGCTCAGAATAAAGCCAAGTGGAGTGACCCAAGGCCTGCTCTGATGTTTCAAAGGAGCATTATTGAAGGGCCCTCTAGGTATCACCTTAAGGGTGTAGCCTATCTCAGTAGAGTAAAAAAAAAAAAAAAAATCAGATGGGATTCACGGACTTTGTCAGGAATAAAGTGTCCTTTGATTGGAGAACTCTTTAGGTTAATCTCTCTGGGACCAAACCCTGCCAGTGGATGATTAAATGGGGGTAAATCAAAGGAGAAACACATATCCACAGCATAGGATAGAATAAATTAACCCAATGTTTGGGTGGGGGGAAAGAGATACCATGGTGTTGATATTTAACATCTTGTAGATGCCAAAATACGACTTAATGATCTTTCTTATTTTTCAATTATCTGTATGTACTGTTACCTTTCATATAAGCCATCTACAATTTGTAGATAATGTTGTAGCCAAATTTTATATGTAGTGTTTATGACATCTATGTACAATGTTCGCTGTTATGTTTTAAATAGACTATTGCTTTGGGACTGCATTTCAAGAGAGTAAATAACATATAATTCCATCAAGTTACAAAAATAATAGTATTGCTTTGAAATTGAAAATTAAACATCCGTAATGAAAATGCTTCTACTGTTTCTCTTGCCCTCTTTTCTTGGGCCATGTTTTATAAACCCAACAATTTGACTAATTTGGAGTGAATCCATTACTGAAGTCACCATTGAAAGGGGCCAAGCATTAGTCCATAAACATTTGACCCAATTCACTTAAATCACTATTTTGGCAAATTATATGAATAAAATGAATATGGCAAATTGATGAGGCTATTCTTAAGATTTTAATTCAGTTTAGTTCTACAGCTATGTGTTATGGGGGATCCAAATAGAATAGATGGCCCTTTACCTCTAAGAGAGCACAATTTAAGGGGAGAAACTGCAGGATGGGCTAGTGATGTGCTATAACAGAGCTATCACTGGAGGACTATGTGCATACAGCTGGCAGAAGGTGTTGGTATTTGAAATGGACCTGGATAAATTGGATTTTGCCAGGTACCTAGAAGAAACTACATTTCAGACAGAGCAAGCAGGTCAAGCAGAGACAGAAAGTCAGAAGAGTTTAGTGTATGTTTCAGGAACACTGAGGAAGCAGTGGTCTGGACAGCACAGTGAGGGTGCATAGTAGACAACAAGTCAATATGTGTTGAATAAATTTAAAGGAAGGCAGCAGAGGCCTCATTGTAAAAGACATTGATTTCTGAGATGTAGAATTTGAGTTGTCCTTTGAGTGCAGCAGGTCTCCATGTGATTCAGATTTGCTTCTTAGAAAGATAATTCTGACAGCTGCGTAGAGCAGAGATTGAATAGTTAATAGTGGATTTTATATTCAATCTAGATTGGTTAAGCACAGGTTATAGTAAAGAGACAGCCATTATAAGCTTTGACCTTAAATAACCATCCTGTTATCAAATAAAACCACTTATGATTGTGTTTGACACAATTGTTTATGTTGGTCAGAGGTCTGCAAGAACCCCTTATTCCTCCCTGGATGTCTCAATAGCACCTGAGCATTGTCATGAGACCCCAAACCACAGTCTTAATGGAGGACTGTGGTGAGCCATTGTTTTCCAGTGATTTGAAATCGTCTAATTATTCATATGGTATGTAAGCAAGTTTCAATCCTTATAATGCATAAAGACCTGTTATTCTGAATATCATGGCAGCGTGCACTTTCCTGGGTTTTTAGAAAAGAAAAAAACTCACACGTTTGTCATCAGGATGGTCTGCTAGAGAAGAATGGCCCTTTTCATTGCGTACTTTTCATTATGAACTTACTAAATTGCAACTAAAGGGGAAACTGAGCCAAAGGGCTGTATGGCTTCGCTATTTATATGGTCCTTAACATTTACCCAATTGTCTTCTTACAGCAATACATGCAGGAAGGTAGGGTGGGGATTTTGACCCCATTTTTAAATAAGGAACCTGAAGAATAAGTCTTTTCCAAACCACATGAATACCACATTGGAGTAACAAGATTAAACACCATGTGATTTATAAACTATATTATGTTGACTCTCCTTTATAAAGCTTACTCTCTTAATATTCATTGATCACCTACTATGGGTTCAGCCCTTATTTATAAACTGTGGAAAATAAGAATAAAAGCAAAATTTGGTCCCACTCTTCAGTACACATAAAGTTGGTGGGGGACATTAAGAGAAATATGGCCATAGAAACAATTACTAAGTTTTTAAATCATAGTCAGATATTGTTGGAGATCAGAAAAGAGATTAATGTGACCATTTTGTCATTGTGGAGAAAAAAGCAAGATAAGAAATTAATCGAGTACCTACTGTGTGCCATGCACTGAGCTAAAATATGCATGCACACACACACACACAGAGGCTCATTGATTCTTCCTAACAATCATACGAAGTAATGTTGTTTAGAGAGAACACGCTACCTGACCCAGACCTCAGGGGGGTAGAGTTAGGATATCGAAGGTGAAAAAAGTTATTATATCTCAGGATTGTGAGGGATCTTAGAGATTACTGCATTTGTCCTAGGCTGATACATGGCTTCTCATTCAATATCATTAGCGTATGTGCTAACCCGCTCAAGTGACTAGGAACTCACTCCTCTGAAGATGTCCATTCCATTACCAATCAAATCTGAATGTCAGAAATTTAGAAAGTAGGAGTAATTATGATAACCTATATGCCAAGTACAGGAATTATAAAGAAACATGTCTGATTCATACCCATCGTTTTTGTGTAGCATTAGATAGATAAAAAGAAGACAGAACGTAAGCCCCTTAATGCCTTGAGAATTTTACATTAGCTGAAAAGCTCTAGCCTATGTCAATTTTCCTATTACAGATACTTTTCTTCCTAATTTATCTTCTTCAGAATTAGCTTCTATCCTAAGGAATAAAAGTCTCAAAATAAAACACAGTAAGTGCTCAATTGGCACAATTCTCTTTCCTTATTGATAAATATTAGCGGTGTAAAAATTAATGAAAGCATTGGGCATACTTCCAGGGCTTACTCAGGCACAAAGCTGTGAGGGCCTCATGAGCATTGGCTGCATCCTCTTCTTCATCATGCCGGCATGCATAAGTCCCGGAGCTATTTCACCACTAAGCAGAAAGTATATGAAAGGGTAGAGCATCAGCAGTTCTAACAAAGGCTCACTTTCTCTTTGACTCATTCTGTTCGCTAGTAATATTCATACTTCCAAGTAAAATATGGCCTCTGGACTCTGAGCCCTGTTCTCTCCCTGCCTGGCAAAGGGCTTTTTCTTTCTCATCTGTCCAGCCTCTACCTCCTGGCTCTTTGTCTTGCTCTGAAACCTGGCAACCCGGTAATCCACCAACTCTGTCTTCTGCTACCATCTCTTAACTGCTGCATATTTGCTATATAACAGTTTCCTTCCAATCCTTCGCCTAACTAAGCAAAAGAAGTCATTTTATAACATTAATAGGACAGAAACATACAGTGACCACCAACAAAGCCTGGGGGCTGGCATGGAGAGAGGTTACCTTCAAAAGCCTTAGAATTTTTTAGACCACCCCAGAAAAGTATACCAGATCCATTCTCCCTAACTTGTCTATGCTAAAATATGTACCTTCACCCACTATTTTCTCAAAGTAGAAAGCATTCTCATAGCAAATAAGAATGTCCATCTTTTTTCAGTATGTGTATATGTTTCATAAGTCATATAAATATGATCAAAATATGCCATTTAAATCTGTAGTTCTGTAACATTTTATGTATTAATGAAGTAAGTTAAACTGTGAGGACCCTAAAAGCAAAGGCGAATATGTCATTTTATTTTTGAACACTTTGCAATAAGGATGTCCACAAAATAGCCACTAAGTCAATGCTTGTTAAATTAAAAATGAATAATGATATAGAGCATTTTCTCAGCTTATCCAACTAGTACATTACTTAAGAAGTTTGAATATAATTAAATATGGCATAAAATTCTATTAAAATCTGTTATAACAGAATAGTTTATTTTCTTGCTCTTTTAAGTTTTGCACAAAATTTGAATTTCACTTTAGCAGTTTGGAATTGAAAACTAAGTCTAATAGACTGTCTAAGGTTAAGATAGTCTATTATTGGGAGACCTTTTCGTCATTCCTGTGTGCGTAATCTGTGGACCGCAATACAGTCAGGTTCACAGCTGGAAAGTAACACCATCTAGGCTGTCCACCTCCATTTTCACTTTCGTTAGAACGTTGTCCCACAAAGCAAAATGTGAAGTGTGCCTCTTCATTTTTTGTAGTTTGTCAAAATTAGTAAAAGCAGATAATTCCTCAAAGTTAACACATATAAAAAGACACACTTAGCCGTCCAATTCATAGGCTTCACTTTGTTAATTTAAATATAGTCTACCAAAACAAATCTGGATATGGTATTACAGTAGGGATGCAGAGACTTTTCATTAACTTAGAGGCTTCATTTTTGATAGCGGTCTTATGTTTATGATAGATTTTTATAGCATTATGTGTGATATGAATAGTTATTAATACTAGCATCACTGCATTTTTTTTTTTTGGTGCAAAACTGCAGATCTTTGCTGTTGTTTTTATTTTTGTTTGAAAGGGAAAATAAAGCTTTTTAATAGAAAAATGCAATTTTAGTTGTGGTCATTCTGGGAAAAATCAGATCAATACCTTGGGTTCTGTGATCTCTGAGGGGATAAAAATACCGTGTTTCCCAGAGCCAGCTGGGATGTTTTAGATCATTGGACTAAAAAAAGTGAATAATGAGAAATAGAAAACATTCTTTACCACTTAGCAGAATTTGCTCTCCTCGATGGTAAACTCCAGAAATTAAATATGCTTCTAGCTCACTACCTCCAGAAATTAAGAAATGCTTACATACATCTAGGACTCCACATTTTCTCATTTGGAAGCTTTATTTGTTTTTCTCTAATGCTATTTTTCCATTTCATGCATATATGACTCAGACTGAATATCTATAGTCCTATATTTTCCTTGGGGTTATTGTTTTTAATACAACAAAAAGATGAATTTATCTGGAATGAAGTATCTGTGTCTTTGGAAATGAGACCATTGGTAGGCTCCAGTGGGTTGTTACAACTGTTGTGATTGTTCATGTTGACCATGAAGTCTATATGACTTATTGCAGTGATATTTGTTAAACCAAATTCTCACCTAATTCTAAGTCACTTTTAACAATGAATTATTTACTTAGCCATATTAGTCTTTTTAATAAGCCTAACAAGCTTCTAATGCAAATATTTATTAATTATCCTGTAATTGTACATTGAAGAGCAGCCAATGGATTTTTGACTCTAGAATGACTTCCCTTCCCAATTAGACAAAAACTTATTTTTATAAGGCAGCAAAAATCTTAATGACTTATATATATACTATAAACAGTTTAAAATGAATGAATGAATAACCAAATAAATGCATACTACCGAGTCTAGTCTATAAAATTATCGCTTTGCACTTTTATCAATTGTTCAAGTCAAGTTACTGAAATGAGTACCTAAGTTATCTTCAGAGCCTAATAATCACGTTTTCTCAATACTTCAATTTTGCACATAATCAGTGCTTGCTTTATTTCTTAAGAAACTGTTATTCATATCTCGATAATTTTTAAAAATACCTTTATCTTCCTCTTGTTTTCTTTTACTTCCCTCCTTTTCACTATTCATATTGACTCATGAACCTATTCAAATGAAAATTAGGAAGGATAACTAATTTGTCAAATTCAACTGAAGATACCATAAACCAGTGTAGTCGATGCTTTGGCATATTGTCCAGATTGTCCCTTCAAGACTGAGGCACTTCTTGCTCAGGCTACTGAGAATACTGGTGGCTGACAGCTCTCAGCTGACTTCCCCTCTGGGAACTGCCTTCAACCAGAGAGTTGTCTGGCCCAGGCTATGCTCCACCCCAGGCATGCTCAGTGCATAGAGATGATGAGTGCATCGGGTGATTGTAAAGGCCAGGCCCCTTACCTCAAAGCAAGATAGTCCTAACGGGTCATCTCAGCCCCAGAGCGGATTGGCTGAGACCCTTGATGTGACTGCATCACAGTTAAACATCCCCTCTGCCCAATTCTATTTTCTTCATTTCCTCGCAAGTGTTGATCCCAATGGCACTCCCCAATGGAGTCGCCATCTCAGAGTATGTTTCTCTGAAACCCTACCCTAAGACAACCATAATGGCAATGACATCACTAAGAAAACACTAGAAACCAGTATAAGTAATAATAACAAAACAATAACAGCTCTCATCTATTGAATGGCTAGTAGATACCTGGCAATATACTAGACTTTTCAAATGTTATTTCATTTACTTACCTCAAATACCCTGTGGTATCCAAATCGTGTTGTTGTCATTATTGTTGTTACTTTTGATAAAACAAGGAAAAGAAATTTAGAAATATAAACAACTTTCCCAAATTGAAACAATGACTACATGCAACAGTTAGTCAGACTAGGACTGAAACTCAATAAAACACTTTTACCAAACCTACGGCATATCTAGAGCTATTTACCAAGATAACATTGTAAATTTCCTACTGAGTAAATTTAACATGAATTTATATCATTTTGTGAACAATGTAGATAAATATCCTTCATCCATTTTAGAATTTGTGAGTCAATTATTTTCATTGCTGCTAAGGTTTTCACATATTTATCTAAACTCACTCATTCCTATGGATTTTATACTATGATTATGTGGTTACATTTATGCTGTATGAGATCATATTTTCTAATATTTGTGTCCTTTGTTATCAAGAGCAGTCCCTTGTCCCTTGCCCAAAATGTTTCTGTTTATTTATATAAAAATATATGTGTATATGTATTATAATATATGCATATATACATTTATATGTAAGTATATGTACATATACATATATTAATCTAATGATATATGTACATATGTACGTATATGTAAATATATTTTAAAGCATCCCTATAAGTTATTTTAGAATAAATTCAAACAATTTCATTGTCTGATTAAGACCTACGCTAAAATATATAAATTGCATTTTACAACCTGAAGAGATCTTCTAACCCTTCCTTTCTCATATGTATTATTTCACTGGATCCTTACAACAGCATTGTGAGTCAGGTAAGTTGTATATAAATCATAAAACTGAGCCCCAGGGAGGAACAGGGTAAAGGGCCTCACTGCAAAGCTCCTGAGCACCACAGGCCTATTTATGACACGGCCACCATCATCACCTGGGCTTCTTTTAGCTTAGAACTTCATCACCGTGATTGATACTCCAAATCTGCTTTGTTGTTTTAAAGCTCAGATACAAAGAATTAAAACTAGCTGTAATTCTTCATTGTGGCTTTTCAAAAACTGAGGACATAAAAAGATTGTGTTTCCATTCTGTGGTCTTACCTTTTTAGTTAGGCAGCTAGGCCTATTTTTACTATACTTGATCACTATTAAAACATTAAAATTATGTGTTCAGCAAAATAAAATCATCAAATTGTTTAAAATTCTCCCATAAAAGTTACTGAGAATGAATTGAAAAACATCTTAAAATATCCTACTACACTTGCCTCTTCAGATGTTCTGTGGGTGTGTTTTCCCATTAATTAAAGCTCACTTTTCTGGCTGCTGTAATTGTTTCATTTTATGGTGTGCGAACCCATTTTTATCAACTTCCCTTTTTAGGCTTTTGAAGATTTTCTGAAAATGGGTATGAGATGCAATATGTTACATTGCTTTTGCAGTTGAAGTTGAGGCAGAGAATGTAGAGTAAAAAGGTCCTTCTCTTAAGAAAATATTCAGCATCTACATTTGAAACACTCAAAAGCATATCTATTCTTCTTGAGGATGTATTACAGTATTTCTGGGCATTGTTCGTTTCATGTTCATTTTTGGCCACCAAAATCTAGTTTTCAAGTCAGATGGCTGGAAGGGTCTCAGATACTACCCTTTCCCTTACCTCCATATACAGAAAATTTTCAAATTCTATTAATTTAATCTTCAATCTGTTGATTCCTTTTCTCTATTCCTGGGGTCAAAGTCCTACTCACAGCACTTATTTCCAGTGCTGTCATCTCACAACCTTTTGTATTGTAATCAAAATCATTATGATGTTTCTAGTAAGTCAATTGTGTTATCACACTATACCTCCCATCTCAAATAACCACACACACACACACACACACACACACACACACTCCTCACCTTGGATCTAACTCCAGCATACATACAGAACTCTCTCTTCCACCATTTTCCCCCTATTCTTTATTTTACAGCCAAACCTAATAATTCTCTGAAAATATCATGTTCTCCCATGCTGATCCACTGCCAGGAATACTCTTCCCTGACTTGTACTGGTAAGCTGCACAAACTACAACATTTTCCTCAAGCCTCAGCTTGAATTCCTTCCCCAGTGCTTCCATTATACCTTATGCATCCCTCCACCGGGGCAGGTATCAAACACTGCTAGAAACGTTTGCTCAATTCTTTCTCTTCTAGCTTTTATATTTCTGGAAGTTAGGAACATGTTTATTTTCTGAATTTAACACAGTACATGGTGCACATTAAAGACTAAATAAATATTTGTAGTTACTAAAAAAATCAGTGGAGGTAGGAGCATGTGAACTAAATGCTAGCCATGTAGAGTAGGTCACCAAGAAATAAACGTTGACTATAGTAGCTAAATTATTTTTTTAAATATTTAGTTAACAAAGGGAAATTTCTAACTTTTTTTATAATTATAGAGGATGTCAGTGATCAACATTTTGATTCATTTTATTTCACATGAAAATTTAAATATTTTTAATGTTGTCCTAAAAACACTTGTTTTCTCTGGTAATAATAATCACAGGAGTTCCTAATAAAAGAGAAAGTTTCAATGGAATCTACTTATCATGTTGAAGAAATGTCGATATGTTTTGTAGGCTTTGTGTTATATAAAGAGAATGCCCTACATATATCTATGTATCCAGGGGATATAATTTAGCCAGCAGAGTGATGAAATACATAATATAATAAAGCTCTTAATGCTAGAATTTTTACATTGTAGGAATAATATATAAAAGGAGATTTTTTTCTTTTTAGTTTTTGAAAGCCTTGTTAAATAAAAGACTGTCTCTATTATCTAATACCACATAAGGTTTAGGATTTTTATAAGCAAACACGGTTCAGTTTTACAATTTGGAATACTACTGATATGTAAGTATTATGTTTTAGACTGACTCCTGTATTATTTCTCAAAGTGATTTTCAAAGAGGTAGGATTTCGAGAGGCCATTATTTCCAAGACATCTTTGAAATTTTACCTTCATTTTGCAATTTCTCTTTCTGCATCTGTTTTGTATTAAATTCTAAAGGGTGCCCAAGTATTATGATGTATTTAGCTTTTAGCTTTTGAAAATCCCCTAGTTTCTTTCATGAACTATTTTTATCACATTACAACATAAAAATGAACTTTAGTAGTCTAGAATTAATAACTCAGGAGGTAGCATCTCAAAGATGTTTTCTCTCTCAGAAAGGAGGAAGAGGAAATTTTAGAAATGACTATTTGACTATTATTCACTTCCTTTCTTCATCTGGTATCCATTATATAAAGGAGGTGGGAAAGGTCAAGTTAGAGAATTTGAGAAGCATGATACCATTATCTTTAATGAATAATTGATGTCTCTACGGAGTATTTATCAGTGTACAATACAGTCAGCGCTCTGTACCATGGGTTCAACCAAGGGTCAAAAATATCAGAAAAATAAATAAATAAATATGTAAGAACTAGCAATACAACAATAAAAATAATACAAATATAAAACAATACAGTAAAACAGCTATTTACATAGTATTTATATTACATTAGGTATTATAACTAATCTAGAGATTATTTAAAGTATACAGGAAGAGGTAGATAGATTATATACAAATGCTATGCATTTTATATAAGGGTCTTGAGCATTCTTGCACTTTGATATCACATCATGGAACCAATCTCCCATGGATACCGAGAGATGATTGTGTATTAATTCTGAATTTATCTCGGTTCCATAAAGATTTACTGAACACCCATACACTTGCCTTTGATCCAGGAACTGAGGAGTCTATAGTAATCAATAACCAAAATTCTATGGGAGATATAAGAATACAACTAAGATAAAACACTACCTTTAAGGATCATATAATCTTCAAAAGAATAGACATATAAACAGATACGTGGCAAGTGCAATCAAAGAAGTATGTGCAGCATGTTCATCAAAGCTAAATTATCATCCAACCTGTGGAAGCAGAGCAGACTTCCTAAAACAAATAATACTAGAGCCCATTCTTATACAGGAATAAGAAGTTTTGCAGGCAAAACAGAGAGAGGAAGTAGAAGAAAAAAGATATTACAGGTAGAATTTGAACTGATCAAAATATGAGCTATAATGAAATTTGTCTACTAAATCCCAATAACAAATAACGATCTTATAGTTAAAGCAAACTTCATTTGATCTATTATAGTAATTCTGTGTTAAATACGGCTTCTTATATCACCTAGGGAAGTTAAGTAAATGACCATGATTATTCTTGGTTTCAATTATAACAAGTCACATATACCTAGCAGAAGTAAAGCTACCAGATTTTTCCAGATTAAATTCAGGGATAAATTCTATGTTGCTTAGCATTAGTGTATGTGTTTTACATAAATTTTCATGTTACTTGAAGCTTTCTGCAGGGTATATAAAATAGAATTTAAATATTAAAATGTTAAGATTCAATTTTTAGTGTCATTGAGATAATTCCCTGAGTACTGTGTGATTTTTTTCAGGAAGCTGCATGTTATTCTAGAGACAGCTCTAAGAATACAACACAGTTAAGAAAAACAGGGATTAAGATCAGAATTTCTGCTTCCTTCCACATTATTCCCTTAGTAAACTATACATTTTATTTAGGACAGAGATAATCTCTATCTTGCTCACCATTGCCAGTACTTAACATCATGCCTGGCAGATATATTTACTAAATAAAGTAAATGCTAAATAAAATATTTGTTAAATTAATTATTATATTAAAATAGAATTTTATATCTTTATATGCAGGCATTTTCTCATTTCCTTACTTATCTGCTAAACTACCCCACAAAAAATAGGAATATACCAATATCAAGGAAACTTTAATTCATTTATTCACTTTACAATTATTACATATAATGTGTACATCATTAACCAGGGCAGGGAATAAATGGCTGAATAAGGCATGATCTCTTCCTTCTAGATAGAGCTCTTAGTCTAATTAGGAGATAGAATTTTAAACAAATATTTAATGTGATAAGCTTTATAGTATTGAGACATTATATTGAGGGGAAAAATAAACTCTGGTGGAGAAATCTAAATTATTAATCTAGCATATCATTAGCAGAAAGGCTTGTTCTTAGAATTAATGTTCAATTGAATTCAACTAAGGTCATTATTAAAAGTTATTCAACCAACTAGTGAAAGGTAAGGTAATAATCTGACTGATAATATTTAAATCACCTTAAAACTGTTTCTCTTTATATACATTACACATTCTATAAAACCAAAGAATTTACTAGTTTGAAGCAACATTAGCTAAAATAATTTCGAATGTTTTAACTGTAGATACAACATTGTACTAAATGATGTAAGGACAACGTACATATCAAGAAGCCTAACTGAGACTATAAAATACTGTACTTTATCCTTTTTAACTTCTGATAACCCCACAAATAAATATACGATATGGATAAAATTTTTAAAGTACTTTTTAAATATAATGATAGTTTTCCTAAAAGTATTTTTGAAACTGGCACTCTATTTATTATTTAAATAGCAATGAATATTGAGACTTTGGCTTTCCTCAAAGTGGGGGACTCTGTTGCAAGCTTTGGTCTCTGTGCCCATCACATCAATAATCATTCTGTATTTGTACAAATGTATGGGGTGCATATAAAATTTTATTACATATTGTATTTGTACATTACATTTTGTATTTGTACAAATGTATGGGGTGCATATAAAATTGTATTACATATCTAATTCACAGTGATCAAATCAGGGTATTTGAGGTGTTCATCACCCAAGTACAATGCATTTTTAACTATACTAACCCTACTCTGCTATCAAACATTGAATTTTTTCCTTCCATCTAACTATGAGTTTGTGCCCTTTAACTCACTTCTCTTCATCCTCTTTCCTGCCCACCCCCACTCACCCTTTCCAGTCTGTTGTTTATCTTTCTACTCTCTACTGCATGTGATCAAAGTTTTTAGCTCCCACATATAAGTGAGAATACATGACATTTGTCTTTTGTGCCTGGATATTTCACTTAAGATAATGACATCCACTTCCATCCACATTGCTGCATATCACATGATTTCATTCTTCTTTATGATTGAGTAATATTACATTATATATATATATATATATATATATATATATATATATATACGTAGCACATTTTCTTTATCCATTCATCTGTTAAGGAGCACTTAGGTTGATTCCATATCTTTGCTATTGTGAATAATGCTACAATAAACCTGTGAATGCAGGTATCCCTTTTATATACTTATTTCTTTTCCTTTGGGTAGATACCTAGTAGCAGGATTGCTGGGTGGAATGGGTAATTTTATTTTTAGTTTTTTGAGAAATCTTCATATTGTTTTCCATAGTAGCTGTGCTAGTTTATATTCCCACTGATAGCGTATGAGGGTTCCTTTTCTCCACATCCTCGCCAATATTTGTTATTTTTGTCTTTTTAACAATAGCCATTCTGACTGGGGTATGATGATACCTCACTGTGGTTGTGATTTGCATTTCTCTGATGGTTGGTGATGTTGAGCATTTTTTCATATACCCAATTGCTATTTATATGTCTTCTTGTAAGACAAGAACTTACATTGGGGAAAGGTCATTCTCTTCAATAAATGGTACTGGGAAAATTGGATAGTCATATGCAAAAGAATCTCTGACCATATACAAAAATCAACTCAAGACGTATTAAAGACTTAAATGTAAGACCTGAAACTATAAAAATACTAGAAGAAAATCTAGATAAAACTCTTCCGGACATTGGTCTAGACAAAGAAGTCATAACTAAGACCTCAAAGGACAGACAACAATAACAAAAATAGACAAACGGGACTTAATTAAACTAAAAACTTTCACACAGCAAAAAAAATAATGAAGAGAAGAGACAATCTATTGAATGATAGAAAATATTTGCAAACTATTCTTTTGACAGGGATTAATATGCAGAATATATAAAGATGTAAGTATTTCAATATCATACGATATATCAGTATCAAATGATTTCATTTGCTTCTAAGAATAATCAAGCAAGAGTAATTAAGGACTTTTTTAGCTAACATTTTGAATTTTGTCCACACTGTTGTTTTTAACCACATTATTTTCATACCAAAATTCTGACTGGAATAATCCATTTGTCTCTCTTATTTTTAGACTTTAGATTTTTAGATTTAAATATCTTTAGAGAGGAAAAAGCTTTATGTTTAAATATCAATAAATACCTTTTACGCATAGTTATCCTAAGTATATAGACATGAGAATTAAACATAGTCTCTATCAGTTAGTTTTTGCTACAAAACAAATCTTTCAAAAACTCATTGGCTTAAAAACAACCGTTTATTTAGTACATGACTGTATGGGTTGGCAACTTGGGTTGAGCTCAGCTGGAATTCAGCTACTGGTATCAGCAAGACTCACTCATGCATCTGTAATCAGCTGCCAGTCAACTTCAAGGCACTAATTTTGGGGGTCAGCTGCCTATTCACTGGGGCTACAGGAACAAGTGGGCTACTTATAGCCCATCATCCCCCAGGCTAGCCCAGGCTTGCTTGCATGGTCTGAGGATTCTAAGATCCAAGAACAGAAATGTTAAGACCTCTTAGGCAGAGGCTCAGAACTTGCTCAATGTAACTTCTGGCACATTTTATTGGTTAAAACAAGTCATAAGGCCATATCAGATTCAAAAGATGGGGGAATAGACTTCACCCCCTGTTGGGATGAACCGAAAAATACTGTGGCCATTTTGGCCATTCACCACCATCTATCCTCTGGCCACAATTTTTGCATTTCTCCAACTTGCAACCTCATCCCAGCATCCACAGAAGTCTCATTCAATCACAGCTCCAAATTTCTCTTTCAATTAGCTTTTGCTGCAAAACAAACTCCCCAAAATTTATGACCCAATTCTATGGGTCAATAATATGAGCCGGATTCAGTTGAGTAATTTTTCTGCTGGTCTTAGTTGGACTGGTTAACACATCTACAGTCAGCTATCAGGTCAACTGAGAGCTATTTGGGGGAAGGGGCAGCTAGGATAGCTTGTCTCTGCTCTAAGTGGTCTCTCACCCTGCAGTGGGCTAGCCCAAGCTATGTCATATGGTTGTCACAGTGTTCCAAACTAGCAATCTCCAGTGCACATTGCAATGCACATTGCAACTATCTGTTCCGTGTTTGCTAATGTATTATTGACCAATGCAAGTCACTTAGAGAAGCACAGAGTCAATGTGGGACTTACCTAAGGAAAACATAAAAAACTTAGGGGCCATTAATGCAACAATCTACCACACATCCAAAACTTAATTATCAGTACCAAATGATCCTTAACTTCAGTTATGATGTCATTTTTAAACTAAACTAAAATCAAGATTATATGTGTGGTGTTATATGGGAGGGGGATGAGACTTTGGAAAAATAATTATTGCATGACTCTAAAACTCAACATATGCTGCCACTATCAACATAAACTAGGTCAACTACTCTGACTAAATTCAACAATTACTATCTAAGTTGACTCTTTTTTGATGAATTAAGTCAGAAAAATCACTTAATCTGGCTATAGAGCCATTTTTCCATGTTATGTGGTTTGTGTTCTCTTTAAAAATGTTAAGAAATTTTAATAACTTTACTTGCTAATAGAAAATCAGCAACAGAAATTAAAATGGAAACACGAATTTTTTTTTTATTTCAGCATATTATGGGGGTATAGATGTTTAGGTTACATATGTTGCCTTTGCCCCCCCCAAGTCTGAGTTTCAAATATGTCCATCCTTTGGGTGGTGAAACACTAATTTTTAATGAAAAAATGAATATGTTAATTGTTTTTTCACAAATATAGAATATCCTCAAGATAGCTATATTTGCTACCTTATCTGTATAAGGCATAGTCCATGTTAAATGTCTCTGCCAAAAAATGGTTCTGGTGATCTGTGTTTCAGCTATACTTTGATAGGAACAAAAGCATTTATATTTATTAATGAACTACTGCAAAAAGACTATGGTTATATCTAAACCAAACATGAAATATACTGGCTATTCCATACTCAAAATGAATTCATGGGCTTTTTTAGGCAAAATGTTCCAGTTGTTTTTCATTAATGAATAAGGGTATCACTGTATTATCATTAGCTTTGCTGTAGCTTTAACTACTGGATAGACTGAAAATATCAAACTTTTCACAATCTAGAAGTAAATTAAGGGTTTATTATATAACTCTGTGATAATAGTAAACTAATCTAAGGAAAATAGAAGTTAGAAAATAGTCCTAATTCATATTTTCAACTTCTCTAATAATTCTATTTACTGTGAAACTTACTTATATGCATTATTATATTTGTAACTGTGGATTTAAGGTACAATAAAGGTGTATAGACTGTAGGATGTAAATGTGTTCCTTGAGTAAATATTAGACTTGATAATTCAAAGATTTTTAGGAGTTTTCAAAAGATATTTAAAGATAAAAACAAAGATGACTAATATGTAGTGATTAAGGCATTTGAGACTTGACAAAGTTTATAACAATTATATTCACATTAGGCAGTTTTGCTGAATTTCTTAGACTCAAGGGTGAAGTTTTCATCCATGAACACAATACCAGAAAATTAGTTTTCCATAAGGTAGACTTTTAGCTGGTAATATCAAAAATACCATGAAGTCCACCAAAGTCTTTTAGGAATATCTCTATATATTCAAGAATATCTCTCTATATAGATAGTATAGTCATGATTACAATCTCAATACATGAAATCAAAAGGACTTGGAAAATCAACTCAACTATATAGCTTTATATACTAAAAGATAATTCAAATATAGATTGTATGTTGGTCTTTATGTAAACTCCATGTGCAGCCAAGATAAATTTGAAGCAATATAACTAAATATTTCTAAATAGTTGACACATCATACAATGTGTTCGATTAAGCCAAAAATAAAGACTAAGTCTTTAGTCAGCCTGGGGCATCCTACTATCATAACGTTCTAATCAAATCTGAATATCCAGAGAGCATCTATAAAATGTCATCTTCTATGTGTCTAGAAGTTCTTGATCAGCCACTGAGGTCTCATCTAGCATCATAAGCTTTACATTTGTTACGTCATTAATGCCACCCACCAGTAATTATTGTTAAAAGCAAGGTAACATGCCTTTGAGGTTTGGAATTTAGTTACCAGTATTTTCACAATTACATTAGTTTGAACAGATATGGAGAATAGATAATAGTAACAGAACTTTGTAGCAGCTTCCCTAAGATTAACTAAAATGGGACCTATTAAAGTCTCACTACCAAGAGATTTTAACAGAATCTCGAAGAACGATGTCAAGTGAAGATCAGTAGAATGAAGTTATAGATTGCTAACATATCAGTCTGATATTTAGCAAAAGGAAATGTGAAGATTTTTTTTCTAACATGCCTCAGGAAGACCATAACTCATAGATGCAGAATCATAAAGAGATGAAGTTCCAACTGGCCATCTGTAGTTATAAACAGAAGGCAATCTTCACTTGGACACACTGTAAAAAAGAGCTGCTCATCAGGCATGGATCGTTTTAGCCACATAAGCTGATTATTTTATAATATCTGCAGTTGATGATAAACACTTAGCTTGATGCTTCTCCATGGTAACCATATCTTTCAGTTCTAAATCAAAGTCAGTTTTTCATTTTTTTACCACAATGAATGTAAATTTATAGACTTATTTTTTCTGATTATATAAATAATACAAGCTTATTATAGGTCATTTAACCATACTAAAACTTGAAAAAAGAAAATAAAAAATACTTGGAATCTCCCTACCTTGAGATTAATGTTTGAAACCATACTTTCATTCATTTCTTCAAGCATACTTCAATATACACTTTACACAGGTGAGATCCTATCATGCATGCTGCTTTTAAGAGGGTGACTTTCCCTCTGCTACTATCTCATAACAGCATCTACCAGGCTTCAGCTTGTTAATATCCTAATATATGTCTTTCTATATTTTCCTCTGTCCTACTTTAATTCTGGGCAGATTTACATATGTATAGGGATATTTTTATCATTGTTTTATAAAAATTGAATAACACTTTACATCCTTTTTTTGCAACTAATTACTCTCTTTCAATAATAATCTTGAAAATTCCTCCAGGTCACAAAGTATAGCTCTAATGTATTCTTTCCAATAGATACACAAGATTCCATAGTGTGACTATACTTCAATTTATTTAGCCATTTCCTGATTAACAAATATTAATTTTGTTTCCTGTTTTGAAAGATTAATAGCAATGCTACAGAAAATATCTTTAAACATCTGTATCCTTTTGTATCAACAATTTCCTTTAAATAGATTTCCAGGAATGGATTGCAGGTCAAAGAACAAATTATTTTTAATCTAAATAGATGCTGCTAGATTTTTTTTCCTAGAAATTATAGAATATCAAATGATATTACTGGATTACAGTATTATATAGTAAAAGTTAGTAGACACAGGGACAAGAGTTCTTAGTGTAGGCCCAACTTTGTTTCTAGTTAGCTGTATGACCTTAGATAAATCATGTCTCCTGTCCAGGCCTTCCTTCATCTTTAAAGTGAAAAGGTTAGAGGAGATGATCTCTAATGTTTCTAACTAGTTCTAAAGTTCTATCATATTTTTTGTTTATATTCAAATGCTAAAATCTAAGCAAATCTTCAGATATGATGTCCAATAGTATGAAACCATTTAAAAAGGTTTTGGTGAACATCAACTATGTTTGAGGAGAAATCACTGATAGTTCCAAAATCACATTTTTCTCTCTTAAATATTGCAAACCTTAATTCTTGGAAGATGTTTCAAAGTCTCATGATGCCATTAGAATCACGGGGGACTCCTCATGGAGGAGTTCAGGAGTTCTAAACTGGAAAAAAATTCAAATCAGAATTCTTCCCTATGGCTAAAACAACCTCTGTATATGTAATATCTTGATAAATAATAAAAGATTCCTCTATAGGTAAATAAAGATTTCCACTAAAAGCAACAATAAACTTATAGAATTAAAAAAAAGTCCTTTTCTCTGGGTAAAAGATCAGCATTCCTAATTATGTATAATTAGTCCCTCACAATTTTATATACAATGAAACAGTCAAGCCCTATCAATCTGAAATCTTAGACCGAACATAATGTGCATATATGATCATTGGTGTTGCCATAAATTCAAATGTACACAACTTTGAAAAGTCTTGTAAGTGTAATTATAAATAAATTTGTCAATGACTTGACTTGATGGCAATAACTACATGGTTTCTTGTAATATTGGGAGCTGTATTATATAATTATAGAACAGTGAGAAGTAGTAGAATATGTTCTCATTGACGATTTTCAACATCAATCTGAGTAAACTCTGATTTTTATACATTACATAAGTGGTGAATTCCCTGTTATAAAATTCCAACACCTAAGTAAAACTTGTTATTAGAAATGAGTTTCCTGTGGCTGTCTTGATTCACTTTCTAAATGTCAGTTGAATTTGACTGAGCATCCTTGACCTTGAACTTTTCATAGTTGGCTTTTGATTGACACATTTATTCAATTTGACCTTTTCTTTTAACTGAACTATTCTTGTTCCATTTGAATCTTCATTGGAAGATTGTTGTTGTAGTCCACAATGTAAGCAGTAGTTTGAATAGTTAGCCTTTTCTGACATTGATGTGTTTAGATTCTTTCAATTCTAAGTATTTTGAAAGTTGATGGGAATCCTTCTGACTGTGAAAGACTGTTAAAATGGACACTATGACCCAAAAATTTCCTCCTTGGCAATGAGGTATTTTTAATTCAGAAACTTGTTTCCAAGCATCAATAACTTTCAAAGTAGGTTTGGCAAAAGAATATTCAGCATTTGGTCATGAAACACACAGATGAAATAATATAGCTACTTGTTGAAGATTGTGCTTGTTAAAATATCTGCCAGTATTGCCAAAAAAAAAACAAACCAGTATGAATGTCTCATAGACTAGAATTTTGAGGAAAAATTTGAAATAGAAAGATATTCATTAACTGGAAAATACTCTTTAGAAATGCTGATACAAAATAAATTATTCCATTAGTAATATCAAATTTTTGGAAACAGTTTAGATGTAAAAGTTTCTCCACCAGTTTTTTTTTTTTTTTTTTTTTTTGAGACAGAGTCTCACTGTGTTGCCTGGGCTAGAGTGCCGTGGCATCATCCTAGCTCACAGCAACCTCTAACTCCTGGGCTCAAGCAATCCTTCTGCCTCAGCCTCCCAAGTAGCTGGGACTACAGGCATGCGCCACCATGCCCGGCTAATTTTTTCTATATATTATTAGTTGGCCGATTAATTCCTTTCTATTTTTAGTAGAGACGGGGTCTCGCTCTTGCTCAGGCTGGTCTCGAACTCCTGAGCTCAAACAATCCACCTGCCTCGGCCTCCTAGAGTGCAGGCGTGAGCCACTGCGCCCGGCCTCTCCACCAGTTTTGTTCAGTTTTCTTCTTTTAAAACGTCTGTCATTATGCTTATTCCATAGCAAACCATGTTCTTTCATATATATATGTAAAGGCTTTTATGTGCCAGATACTGTTTTAGGCACTGGGTGAAACAGTGAACTAAATATCATCATTATTTACAAAAATGAAGTGAAAATATTGTTGATATCCACAAAACCAAAATATAGTTAATACCTTTAGTTGATACTTACCCAGTGAATACAAAGGACTTTTCTTTCTTTCAGTCTTTTTATAACTCAAAAAGATGAAAGGAAAAATGATTTTTATTTTTCAATCCAGCAAGTTCTAGGTTGGAAATATTTCCTCTAAATTCTTCCTGAAAACGAATATTCTTTTTTAGCTCATATCACCTCTCCCATACTTTATCACAGAGAAATGAAAAAATCCTAGTCAGTAGTCAACGCTTTGAACATTCTGCCTGTAAATCTCCTTAATTGGATCCATAAGTTCATTAGTAACCCCTTCTATCTTTCACATTACCACTGGCAATGGTTCTACTAATTTTTCTGCCAGGCCATAGCTCAGGTTCCCTTTCTTCTAGCCTCCAGTTACAATCTCCTCGCTGTTTTTTGCAGCCTTCATTAATATTATCTTTGAGTCTCTCCCTGTCTTGGTCAGGATGATGCCCTTAAGATTTTGAAGTATGTAAGCAAAGAGTCTTAGAGCCACACACCTGAGATCTTTGCCCTGAGGACACCCTTTATTTGGTAGCACCCTGGATTTGATGTTTGTCAAGGGCATTTCTTTGCTAGTCCTTTGCTACTCAGACTGGAGGTGGGAATTTATTTTGTTTTTAAATCTCATGAGGCCTAGGTCCTTTATATTAATATTAATAGTTCCTCTACATTCTGCTTGAGAAATGAGCAATTCTTTCTTTTCAGCTCATCTCTCTCTAAGTACATGACAAAAAGAAACCACTTGGCATTATCGATATTCTCCTTGAAAATTTTCTTAGGCAAATGTAGTTTGTCCATAATGGATAATGTGTTGCCAAACTTTCCAACACTGCATACAGATTCAGCTTTTCTTCAGCCTTCAATAACAATTTCCTCACTGTCCTTCAATCCCTGGTCAACAATCTCCTTGAGGCTTTTCCAGCTTTCACTAGTAATGGCATCGTGGCCTTTCTAGCCTCTGTACACCCAATGTTAAAGCCATGCCACATGTTTAGGCTTCAGTTACAGCAGTACCCCACATTCAGATACCAACTTATTTTATTATTTCTCACTACACTATGAGCCACTTCAAAACTTAGTGATATTTTTATACTACTACAACCATTTTACTCTGGTCAGCATTTTGTGAGTGAGGAAATTAGGCCTGGGAACGTGAAGACGCTTTGAATCTGCTATGCAATGTCTGAGCCTTTGGCTGGGGGAGCAAAATGGCTGGAGATGGCTGGGGTGGCTCAGTGGGTGCTGTCAGCCAGAAGCCTCAGTTCTGGGTGTCAGATGGATTCCCCAGGTCTTCTCCATGTTGCTTCTGCCAGGGGTTGGGATTTCCAAGGTGATTTCTTTACTTGCAATCCTGGTAGCTAGACTAGAATGGTTAAAACAACTGAGAATGTCTGGCCTTCTCTCTTTCCTTGCAGTCTCCCACCTAGCTAGCTTGGCAGCCTTTTTTCAAAACATGACAGCCTCAACATAGTCCAACATTTTATATTCCCGCAGAACAAATGTTCCAAAGGGTCTAGAAAGAAGTTATAAGTCTTCTTATGATCTAGTAACAATATTTTAGGTATATCACTTCTGCCACATGTCATTGGTTGAAAAAGTTACCAAGAGCAGTCCTGATTCAAGGGGTAGGAAATCAAACTTTACCTCTCAATAAATCGAGGACCAAAATATATGTGGACATCCTTATCTACCACAGTGAATAAAAAGTTAAATTGTAGGCCTAGTAGGTTCTTTGTACAACACTACATACAAGTAGTGTCAACATAAAGCACAGCAACCAACGTAGTGTAAAACAGATTGTGAATGATTCATTATACTGTGGTGTCAGGTTTAGCCATAATAAAATGGAGTATATCTTAGCATTGGTTCTCTTGAGACAAATTTTAAATACCCCATAGTGCAATGCTTTAGTCACTTTACTGGGAAGGGGAAAGGATAACCAATAGGAAGAATAAACATCAGCAGGGAAGAAATGAAGAGCAGCAGAGGATATTCAATTTAACTCATATGGAGAATTGAAATTCTGTTACAATTACTGGCAGGTTTTGTACTCTAGAGAGAGGTTGGGGATCACAAGGCAGGGGCAGAATCAATGCCTTAGAAGGAACAATAAGCAAAATCATATGCAAATGGGTCATTAATCAATGAGAAGAGAAGGAGAGAAATGGAAGCAGAATAAGCAGGCAAGTCACTTCCAGTCTTACAGGACTCAGCATTAGCCTCCCTCTGCTATGATGCCAGAGACCCAAGGTGATAAAGAAATTGCTTATATCTATAAGATCCAAGCTTAAAGGAGGCACTCAAACTAACTGGCTTCATTCCAGAGTAGTTCTTAGAGTTCCATACAAAAATCAATGAAACAAAAATTGTCCTGCTATATCCCCACGACTTTGGATTTTTGACAATTCCAGGTCAATATTGATTCTAATTGAGAAGTGGAATAAAGCTACTATATTCTGCCTGAGTGGGCTCTGCTGATTTCAAGGAAGATTTAGAAATCCTATAGGTAGGTGTATGAGTGCCAGGTACTCCACACAGCCAGGTAGAGACTAGACTTGTGTGCAGACACTGACTATTCTGCAATGTAAAAATTGTAGCAGAATAAATCTGAATTTATAGTGTTAATCTTAAAAAATAAATTAGAAATATGGCAAAACTAAATGAGAGAGAATAGAAACATTAACATATCAGTAAACTATTGTTCCATTATTATGCACTTAGGAAGTCAAATTTGGCCAATTCTTCTCAGATTAAAGCTGTGTCACTATAAAGTGCAGACGGCTAACTCAGGACATGTCAGTTGTAGATCACATGTTGAGGATTTTCTTAATGCTGGATAATGTCACAACAAAAATAAACTATGGCATGAGCAGATGAACCAAATTGGTATTGTGTGTTATCAGAAATGTGAATCTGGCATTTCAAAGGGAGCTGAAGTATTATATGTCTAGATGTGGGTGGTGAAAAGCAGTCCTAAAAGTATGATCTCTCAGAATAATTCTATGGTGTATCTAAGGAACTAATTTCTGATAATAGTTGTATGGTCATTACTCTTCAATGAAGTCTTTTTATTTTGGTACACTTGACAAATTTCACTCTAACTAGTGCTAGTGAATGAAATTACGTACAGCATAACAAGCCATGGTTCCATAGGCAGCGTAGCAGAATGGAAAGGACACTTGACCAAGACTCGGATGCCCAAGGCTCTCTCTCTTCCTACCTCCACCCTCAACTTGCCCTCAGAAAAGTCACCTAAACTCTTTATTTCTCAGTGTTCTCAGTTGCTATAAAAATTAGTTAACTCAGACAATTTGTTATTCCTCTTTCCACACTAAAATCGCTCTTTTCTGCAATGATTTTCTGTACTATTATCTATTTTAAGAAAGCATGTTATAGCTATTTGTCTACCTCTCACATTGCATTGTGAGTTTCTCAAAGGCATGATTTATCTTCCTTTATCATATAGATACACATATACGTATGTGTAGATCAGGTATGATAAATAGATTTTAATCTCTTGTGCTAACTATATTCCACTGAAACACTATGTTGAGAAGGATCCATAGGTTGTGACACAGTTCAGCCACGTGTGCTATGAGTAAAGGAGAAGTGCATAGTTTCAAGGGTGCCATGTATTTGCCATTCCCTGTCTAGACAAAAAAAAAATTCTAACAAATATTTGTTAAATGAATGAATAATTCTATAACTATGCATGTGCTATGAGCTTTCATAAAATAAAATGTATAGTTATTGCAGTATGCTATTATTCTAGAACTTTCTTGGTGAAAATGCCATCACTAGCTATTTACAAAGCACATGCTAATGCATAAATGAGTAAAATTTTTCTGACTTCTTGTGTCATCTTTGTGCAACTTCGATAAGAGGTAATTTATGAAGCATAGACTTAGTGAAAGATAGTAAGATTATTCCATTCCTAGACAATGGTATAATTCACTGGAAGCAAAAATGTTTATTGTCTATCATGATTGTTAAAATCTACTTACCTGTGAGTGTTGCCTCATTGAGCCAACCTATGGACCAGCTGTAATTCAGATTATAAGATATTACTAAAGAGATTCCATGAGAAAGTTGATCCATCATATAAACGCTAGAGAGGAATTTCTCATAACTTTAATGATGTGCGTTTAAATAACACTCTTGCCTCGAATTCTCTTAAAGAAAACTGGCCTGCCATTGCACTTACAAAACTGCCAATTTCTAAGTGAGGGTGAGAGTCCACCTAGGGTCTCTTTCAGCTCCAGGACTATAAAGTTTAGAGGGGTCCCCATTTCCATTCTTTCAAATGAGAGACTGCCCTTTTTACTTTGTCACTAAAAAACCAGGTGTAAAATGAAAGGTTGACTCTGGCACAGATGTGTCAGTGAGCTTTGTGTTTGCATAGGAGGTATAAGAAAAAAGTAGAAAGAATATTTGGAGAGAATAACACATAAATATACTAATGTCTGGATAGGTCCACATCAAACATTCAGTATAAAATATTTAATATAAAGTGTGTGTCACTATATTTTCTAACACAAGCCTTAAGAAGATGTATTTTATTTCTATATTTTTATATAAGCATACATTGAGAAAGAGACTTCAAGTAAGTAAAGTATGAAAGGGAAGGTATAAACATTAAAATAGGGAGGGATAGGTACTTTACAATTTACAAAGAGATGCATGACAACCCTTCAATATTTATCTCTAAAGAGCACCATTTCCTGGAATAGGCGTAAATGTTCTGGGGGACCACAGGTAATATCAGTGTGGATTGGAGTGGAGTAAACCTCATGAGCATGTGACCTATGTAGTCACGCTGGGCCCAACACTGAGAAGGATCTCATGTTCGATGTAATGCTTGGCTGTTGCCATTGTGAAATTCTTAATTTTTTAACAAGGGGCCCTGCATTTTATTTTCATTTTGCACTGGGGCCCACAAATTATGTAGCCAGTCATGGTGGTAAATGAAACCGTTCTAAAAGAGATAAGACTTGAACAAAGTGTTAACATATGAGATAGAATTTGTAGACTTTGGCAGGCCACTGGGGAACTACTTGAAGAAATGTGCAGAGACTACGCTTTGCACTAGTAAGAGACACAATAGGTTGACTGCAGCCTCATGTGCAAGATTAAAGAAGCTAGACTGTGACTGTCTTGCAGACAATAGGAAGCCAGTGAAGATTTTTGAGATGGTAAATGAAATCAGTTTTAAAGAAGGACTAACTTATCAATGCCGTATCAGATTGTTAAGTCTGAGAGACAGGGAAGGGATTACAAAGAGGATATAAAGAGCTAGTTTGATAGCTACTATCAAAAATATAAATTTAGAGGTCAATGCTCATGGAATAATTGCTAAAACTATATGAGGAACACAGAAAGAGAAAATGTCTTTCTCTGAACCTGGCATGAGTATTGTGCTGTGAGATAACAGATCCGTCTCTATCCACATCTCTTTGAAGCCCAGATGCAGGTGGGAGGATAGCTATTCCACACCCCCTTCCTATATTTTTTTCATCAAGGCCAGATTAGACTGGAAACTCCTTGAGTGCCCAATCTGTGTATGTATTCGTAAATCTTTGAACAGCATAAATGAATATCTCTTGAATTAGTTAGTGATATACAGAATAAACAGAAAAGGACATAAGCCAAATAGTCTCAGGAGTCATGTAAGTCCACTTTTGCCGGCAGATAGAATGGAGCTAAGAGTAAGCCCAAGAAAGCATGAGGTTGATAAATTGTGTGACCTTATCTATTTCAGGTCTTTTTCACCTTAGAATCACTAGATTAATATAGAAATGACACCATGTGCGTGTAGAGCCCTTTTGCATTGGTCACTTGTGTTAATCTTAGGTAAGAGAATACTCATTTATCTCGCCACTAGGAAAAGATAATTGTTTTTCCTCTTTAATCTATGTCACCAAGTAAAACTTTTTCTGCATTTTTCTTAGTATGTAAAACACATTATTAAAATATGTGTTGCAAATTAAATACCAAGATCCCAATCATGGGATGTTATAGCTATATTTACCCATTTTGAGTCTTCAGTGCATTGTTGGATACATTTAATATTTCACTGTTATAAACATAAATGGTTTTTGTCAAATAGTGTTTTGTCTGTTTCTTCACTAGTAGCAATTAATATTTTCATTTCAGATAATATGTCCAATTATTTAAGCATGCAAGTTAAATATCAGCTATTTTCTAAAAACAATGTTAAAACCTATGTCATCATTAATCTAAACCCTATTCTATGAGGGGTTAAGAAAAAATAACTGGAAAAAGAAAAAGAATGTATATGTATACTATTTCTTTATCATGGTAGGGTACTTTAAACAAATTATCCTCTGGGAAAAATAAATACTCTTACCAGGGAAATCTTTTAACTATCTAAGATTTTATGTCAATAACATAAATCATATCTAATAACCCATGTCTCATAGCTGATACTCAGTTCTTTGCATTAGGTAAGATTTTCAAAACTGCATCTCATAGAATTTATATGCCACATTACTTTGCTTTACAGAGAAAAGGGGTCTATAGTATGTTTGCTGGAGGATATGGATGCCAGAGATGCCCTGTATGAGCCCCTTGAGAAAGTTAAATAAACCCCAAATGAAGGCACAGACACTATGTTACCCAGCAGCCTCTGACCGGGACATTCAGCATGAGTCCACTATTTAGGAGAACACCAACTTATCTTGTTATTTAAATGATTCCCCCCCCAAACATTCTCAGAGTACTTACTGTGTGTGCAGAATTCTGCTATAACCTGCTAAAAAAATGTTTTAAGAGTATCTTACACTTTTGAAGCATTTCCCAATAGTTCATGTATATACATTGTTTCATTTGATTTCCTACAATACCCCATGAGAGAGACAGTGAAGGTGTTATTATCCCAATAAAGTGACTTTCCCAGAGTCCCAGGGCTAGGAAGTTACTGAATCAAGGCTGGAAGTCAGATTTTCTTATTCTGAGTCCGACGGTTCTCTGCTACGCTATAAGAGAGAATGGGGGTGGGGGAATACTTATATCTAAAATAAAGCTAAGTAATTATCAAAAAGCTTACTATAGCTATGGAAAACATTGATATCCAGTTTGGCAAGGAAATGAATACCAATTAAAGAAATATTCCTCTTGGCTAAGAGTGAAATTATAGTGCCCTTTAGCAGATAACATTTATCAGACACTTACTATGTGCCAGACACACTGCTATGAGCTTTGCTCGTGTTATCACATTGAAGCTCTGAGAGAAGCTCTGAGCAATAATTTTCCCAGGTCGAATACCTAATAAGGGGTAGAGCCAGGATTCACACAATTCTGTCATTCCAGAACCTATATATACTCTTTAAGTGATTTTTTTCCACTGTCTTTCTCCATAGTCTTTTCTTATTTCCTTTCTAATTTCTTTTAGAGGTAAAAGCGGGGAGGGCTGGTATTGCTGGCCACAAAGAAGCAAGGAAGCGAGAGCCATTCTTGCATGCATTAGCTGACTTAATGATTGTCAGCTGCACTAGTGCCTCGCTTGGCTGTGGGAATGTCCATATTGGACCTTGGGGCAGACTTGAATGGCAAGTGCTAGTTCAGAGACATGAGCAGAGTAACTTCGGAGCATCAACAGAGGTGAAGCTAAGGAAGGCTTGGAGAGTCCAGAAAGACTTTACCAAGGAGATGGCATTTGAGCTGTGTCTAAAAGTATCTTTTGAAGCAAAGGAAGAAGAAAGAGCATCTGCCATGGAACAAAAAGCTGTGCAAACAGGCAGAGTTTGGGAAGTATTCCTGTGTGTGGGAAAATGTGAGGTTGGTGTTATAGAAGCATAGGATTCAGTTGCAGGAGGTAAAGAGCCTCTATGTCAAAGGATAGAGAGGTAAGATTGGACTGTATCCTAAAGGCAACAAAAGGCAGCACACATTTGGAACTGCAATGTTAAATGAGCTTCCATTATTTAGAAATGTAACTGGCAGTCTTACGTCTGATGAACAGGACACTTAGTCAAAGTGAAAGCTAATAAAGAACTGGAGTTGGGAGGAAAGATAGCATTTTTCTGTTTTATTTCAAAGTCATAAATAAAAGTCGCAATAATCTAGCAACCACTCTACTGAGCCTATGTGACCAAGAAATGTAAATGCCAAAGCTCTGCTGCTGTTCTCACAGAGAATAAACATACAGCCTCTTTCTGAAAAAGCTTTCATTTATTCAGCCAACAAATATTCATTGAGCTCCCACAATGTGTCATGTACCATGTGTGCTAGTTGTTGGAGCAGTGTGTTAAGCGTTGGTTATGGGGAAGTTTGTTTGAAACAAGAAGTTTCAAATATAACCTGTTTATTACATGATTTATTCAAAGAAATGGTTTAAAAAGAAAGCGACAGAAAATAAGCAAGTGTCAAAGAAAACAAGAGAGAGTAACTCCTAAGAGATAAAAAGTGAAAATGAGGTTTAAGTTTAAGAAAGCAAGCATCTGCTGTAAGTAACCATTTCATTAAAAGTGCACTAAATTGTGGAGACTCTCAGGAACTGCAGATTGCGGGCTGAGATTCAGTATAATGGGTTCCCACATGAATTCTTCTCATTACTTCTCTAGAAAGATCAGTAAATCTACTGAAAGGGTAATTTAGGTTTAGTGTTCACAATCCATTCGTCTTACTTTTAATCTTCCTTGTTTAGGATTTTAAAAAATATGATGGAGATATAATCCAAAGGAGAAGGGATAGGCCCCAAATGAGATGATTTTCACTCCTTGAATAGTCTCGGCATTGATAGATACCCAATAGGCTGTAGACTTTTTGCTCCTGATAGATGGTGATGGAGCTTTGTCCAGTTTATAAAGCACTGCATGCCATGAATTATAGAAACCAAGTAAAGAAAAACATAGGGAAGATAAGCTATACCTCACCTCCTGAATTCCTCAGACCTTTATGTGATTTTAACAAAATCTTTTCTTCATCCCATTAAGTTTTTCTTTCACTGTAAAGAAAAAGAAAGAAAAGGGGTTCGGGGGTTTTTATACAGGACAAAAAGTATAAGTTATTTGGAAGGAAAAAAGTCTGGAAAATGAGACAATCAGTTATTCAAGTACAGGAATGTGATTTCATGAGATAATTTTTTAAAAACACGACCCTGAAAAATGGCTTATAATCAGTATTTTTCTGCTGTTAAACTGCCAGCAATATGGTTTGTGGTATTAAAACACAAACAAGCAAATAAAAAATACAACAAAACAAACAAAAAATAGGCACAGTCTTTCAGACAGTGTTCTTTCTAGAAAAAAAATAAAATAAAATTCTTCCTGATTTTCTGGGGCCTCTCCTTAGCTTTACCTTTAAACATAGACCCCATTCTGGGCCTCTAGTGTGTGCACCTTCATTCCTTATTAATTTAATGAGTATCCCATTAAAAGAGCTTATTAGAACTGCAAGAGGAAAGAAGATACAGTAGGCCTACATGACATATAGAGGCAAATATAGATAAGCTCATTGATACAGTACTAATTACATTGATTGGAAATTGAATTATGGTTTATAATATTTACAGTTTGCTTTTGTTTTCCTACAAAAAATCAAACAGTTTTAAAGTTTCCTTTTCAGATATGAAAGAAGTGAGCACTTACTGTAGTGGAGATGAGAAAAGGAATTTTGTTAGAATTTAAGAATAACAATTTATCCTAAGGAAATTAGCAGTGTAGGACATTCACTGGACAAATATCACATTCCTTAAAATAATTGTTATGACATTTTAATGCATTCTCACCATGAAGCATTTCCTTGTAAATGACTAAACCAGACCACGTCTTAACAATTATTTCATGAGAGAAAACTCCAATACCCTTAGAAGTTCCTATCATAAGACCAACGGGAAGGCAAAAAACAAAACAAAATAGAATTTAAATATCAGAAAGGAATGGTCTAAAACATAATATACAGTGAAGTAGTTCACGGAAAGAAACATATTATTTGAGTAATAAAAAGTTCACAATGACTTCACACCCTTTCTATGAAAGCCAAGAAAAAAAAAGAATCCAAAGGATTTCAAGAAATTAATCTGGTTTTCACAATTTTCTTAAAAGCCACTGGTTTATTTCAAAATAAAGGCAAACAGCTAAATTCTTAAATGTTCATACAGATACTGCTCTCTAAGAATCAAACACATTATTTTTTAAAGGTAATTCACTTTCATTCCATCAAAAATTAAAAGATCTCTAATATTGGGTGCTTCTCTATGACTTTCATTAAATATAATTTCATGTGCTCGATTATTGTTAGAGAAAATTTGGGGGTTCTTTGAGGATGTCATTTCAAGCTGCATGCATCTGCCCTCATTCCAGTCCATTGTTCTTTGATTGCAACATGGAAACTGAAGGGAGTATTGGAGTTTTGCTATGCCATTACCTGCAAAAGATATCTCATGATTGTTGTACCAGGTCTTTACGTGATCACAATAAAAGAAATTTATCTTTCCTGATACAGTAAGTGAAAGACAATATTAAGTAACAAAAGGTTTGTACCACTCATTTTAAAGTGCAGGATCATCACTGATCCCATGAACTAATACATCTAAAAGATATTCTCCCTGGTACTTATTGATCTCCTTAACTGTAGTTTTTCTTCACCTATGTTCTAATCGTCTTGCTCCCAAAAAGAATCAGGTGTTTTGAGCCTCCTTTGTGTTTTGTAACTGCATTGATTAACAAAGATTCAGGCTGACTCTGCTCCCTGATGGTGATGGTTATGGGAGGAATACATCTTTGTTAAGGAAAGATGCATGGCTTTGAGACCAACAATCTTTCACCTATGCACTTGTCTCATTTTGTTGTCCACAGCCTCCTTTAACAAAAGGAACCATTCAATAAAACCACATGAGATAATCTTTTGACTGCTATCTTCTCATAATTAATTTCCCACAAGTTGCTATTCCTCACAATATGATATTCCTGCCACAAAAATTAGGCCTGTCTCTGATAGCAAAGCAATAATTTTTGCTCACTATTTTTTCTATACTTTTGAAGATATGAGTTTGCTGCGCATATTTAGATATTTCTTAAATACCTTAGCTGCTCAATCATTATATGAAATATTAACTGTTTAAACCCTTTATTAGCAACTGTTAAAAACATAACTTCCATGTGTTCCTTAAAAGAGGGCATGTTTGATTTCTGAATTGTTGTCATATAAATTGAAAGGCCAAAAATGGGCCCTTTGACTAAATATGCAAAGTTCCCCCTTAAACCACCTTGAACTAGGCAGATTTGCAACATTTTAAACTGGCACTTCATCCCTCTTTCAGCAAGCATCCTCTGCAGATTTAATGATCAGGAACATCCTTCTGATGCATGCTGGGAGATATGGCTGCAGGGTACAGACCACAGCAGACAGTGTGTCAGATGAGGCAGAACTTCTTGTTAGGGGTGAGTATGCTAATAGTGCAGTCTGAAGACATGATCACCATAAATTATCATACAAAGGAATTTAAATGCATGGACTTTGAGCACATCAGTACTGTGCATTTTACTTTCAATTTTACAATATATGTCATTTTTGCATAACCTTTTGCCTTTGATAAAATTACATGGAAAACTGCTCCTTAGTAACAGACAAAAACTACAGATCCAACTTCAGAATCCAAAACACCGTTACTAATAAGTGGTTACTAAGTGTTTAACCAACTTAATACAAACAAGAATTTCTAAACAGTTGTGCTACAAAGACACTTGGACTATAAAGATAAAATTTGTCTGTGTATATATGTGTTTTTCAAACACAAAACTAGTGGAACCCCTAGGCACTTTTTTCTCCACTAACTTCTAAAATCTGTTTCCAAAAACAGGAAAACTGCATGTGTAAGATGGTGACATTTGCAATTGTTAAGTGACAGGGATTTTTTTAAAAGTCTGAAAATGTCAACATACAGCTTCTCTGTGCAGAAATGACAGTGAAGTTGTTTCCAATTATGAGCCAGGCCATCAAATTCTGCAATCCTATGTAGCTACATCTTATTTGAATTAAGCAAATGACTGGAGCACCCATTTTCTTTAGCACAGTATTCCCTTGTATGAGAAATGCAGACCCTAGCATGTATTTTCTCCCTTCCTTCCTTCCTACCTCCGTCTCTGCCTCCCGATCTTCTTTCTTTCCTTCCTTTCTTCCTTCCTTCTTTCCCTTCCCTTTTAGCTTTTTATTGAAGTGCAATATGGCTACAAACATTCTCACCGATCGTAAGTGTACAGGTGCACAACTCAGTGAATAATGACAAAGTAAACATACTATACAACTACCATCCAAGGAAAGAAGTGGAACATTACCAGAATTTCACCCAGTGCCTCTCCCTTTTTGATCCTATACAATTACATTTTCAGTGCTATGAGTATTGCATGCTCAGACCCCTTGTATGGTCTCTACAAACAAAAATTTATAGTCTATAGCAAGAAATTGTGTTTTAGATGAACTGGTCTTTTATCCTTCTGGAGTGTTTTAGAGTTATAAATTTTAAGAATTCATTAACATTATAAAAATCTTGAACAGTAAACATAAGGCATAAAATGAGCTTCATCATCTCTTTTGTTTTAGTTGTATATATCACCAAATGTTTATGGATTTTTGGTAGTGCATTCATCATTGGTTCAAGTAAAATGTTTTAAAAGAAGTGTGTATCTGGGTGAGTGGCAGTTTGTTCATTTTTTATGTTTGTTTCTGTTCAGAAGGCTATTTGATCTTTTCTCCAAATTTATATTGAGAATGTATATCTGTATTACCTTATTATAACACACCAACTTTTTAAAGTGCTCATCTTTTCAATACATTCTATTCCATTTAGCTAAAAATTTTCCTTTGTGCCTTCTGAAGTTACAAGACTCATGGAACTGCAAACCCTACACAGCAGTTAAATTTATAGAAAATTGTTTTCTTCTCTTGCTGTGATCTGTTTTTGATTATGTATATTTATTGTGTGCACTTGCCTAGTAATTTAGAATGATGGTCCTAAAATTGGAGCTTTCCAAATGAATATCACAATTTAGAGGATGATAAGAAACCAGGTCTTTTTACAGGACTGTCAGGGGCAAATTTAAGTGGCAAACTAACATTCTGCTTTGTAAGTAAAATTAAACTCAACAGGGTCTAGAACATAATTCAGGTTCGGCTTTCGTGTTCTGCTCTTTTAGCCTTTGGCTTCATGCCTAGGAGATGATAAAACGCATAAATTTTGGAATTTTACCCAATAGCAATTTCGAACAGGTTGCTATTGTCTGAATATTCATGTAACATTCAGTTCAAGCTTTCACTTGCAGTGAGTTTGATCACCACCTTTCTATTACATATTTTCATTACTTTTCTGAAATTAGTAAAAGTATCTTGCTTTTCTGCCTGTTTAGTCTTAGACAGATTTAAAAACTGAACTAAGGTGTTTGGTTCCTTTTTGAAAAACCTTTTTTAAAGTTTATAGCTCCTAGTCATTGAAGAAGTTTTGATGCTTGAATATTGCTGTTTTTAATGTTGAATTGCAAAAGAAAATTTAAAATAGTTTTATTCTGCCAGTCTCCTTTCTCCCATTCCTCCATTTGCTGATTTGTAAACTGATGGCATTCTATTATAATAGAGTAGGCCACAGGACCAAATCTGAGCATTCTACATTGAGCTTTTCTAATGATGGCTACAATTCTGGCAGCAGAATCCTTAAAGCAGTTATTCCAATGTGTGTCACAGAAATATGAGAACAGTAAGAATTCCACCATCCATCTCTTTTTAGAATACCATCGTTGGATTGTCTGAGCAGTTCACTTTGCTCAGTGTTAATCACAAAGAACGAATCTGGGTGGCAAGGAATACATTATGATTCTATTTCAGTGGAAATTTAGGCGAGAAAAAATCTATATTCTCCTAGATTGATAGAAGCTATTTTTTATCATCTTCTTTCCCATTCTTTTGTGCATCTTACAAATCCTACATTTCTTCAGCTGCCTCCACAAGCATACTAAATTGGAACTCAGGTGTGTAGCCACATGACCTCATCATTGCCTGTTTAGAATCTGAGTGTTCCTGACTCATAATATTCCCTGCTACTCTCCTCATTGTGTATTTTAAAGACAATCTTTCCCTCAAGTGCCTGTTTGCACTTTTGCCTGATTTTGCTTGTTAATGTCTGTGCTATTATTTACAACTATTCCACAATAATCGTAATTCTCCAAAATTTGAATTTTGCATAAATACCTGAAGCATAAAATCACTTGCTCTCACAAATTTAATATTCAGTGAACCAGCATTATCACAGCACCATGCATAATCTGGAAAACAATAATAGAAGTAATGAATATGTTAGAAAAAAATTATTTTGCTAGAATATAAAAGGAAATTAAAGCCACACCTGGACATCTGTGCACAATTTTACTCGTGTTAAGTGTCCTATAACAAAAATAGAGAAAGTAAGACTAGATGATGCTATAAGTAACCTCTTTAAAGATAAATAGAACTCTATCATGCTATTCGTGGAAAGGAGTAGACCAGTAAGAGGTAACCACACTGAGGAGGATACACAAGTTGTAAAGAACTGATGCTCTGAAGCAATATGAAAAGTGATCAAACACAATACAAAAGACTCTGGAGAAAGGAATATTCTTTTTTTTTCATTTTATTTTACAAAAACCAGTATTAGAAATATGTTTTGAAAAGCAAATATAAGGGCAGGAAACAAACTGTCATGGTTTAAAGAATAAAATGTGCTTAACTAAGCTAGATTAGCAAGGAGCCAGAGCATGAACTCTTCCTATTCTGCCCAGAGGCAGAGGAAGCAATAAAAAATTCACTTTTTCATGCAACTTCTTTGTTTATGTTACTCTGCTTCTTAGTGTAAAATAGCAGATCAAGGAACTCTGGGAATAGTTAAAGAAGAATGAATCAATAATTTTTTGGTTCCTTCTGAATACACAATCTTCCCCAAACTTGGGCAACAATTTGCATTTCCTGAATTACAACTTGCAGGATGAATCCAAATGTATTGAATTGAATTTGAGAAATGAATCCACTTCATGATGCGACTTGTTGGGAGACATCTAAGTGTTTTTAACTATTCACTTCCAACCCCACCCCATTACTTATTCTTGGCATAACATTCACCCTGTCTTTCAATCTAATTTCCTTAACCTTTCCAATCAATTCAGTCTTATTTCTTCTTTCCAAGAATGTTTTTTTCTTGAATATTTACCTTTAATCTCTCCCAACCCACTTAGTCACTTTTCACTGCAAAACTAAAACCATTAAAAGTTTTTTTTTTTATTTTTTGTCGATGAAATAAGTCAAAAGATATGTGTTTATAATTTGCTATTCATTTGTTCGCTCATCTATTCATTTAGCACCTGCTCCGTTTCAGGCACTGAGGTCAGCACTCAGAATGGGAAGATGAAGAAGCCTGGATCTCAGCCCCCTGGGCTCTACATTTACTGATTCTCTGGTGTGGGACACCTTTGGAATTGGGTTGAGATATACTGAACAAAGCTACCCTGGGTAAATTTTCAGACTCATAGAGGAAATCGTCAATGACTAGGTAAAAAACATAAGCATAGCTAGGATACTAGATACATAATTTGTGGAGCCCAGAGCAAAAGGAAAATGCCAGGCCCTTTGTTCAAAATTATTATGAACTTCAAGACAGTGACTAAGGCATTAATCTAAACACAGGTCCCTAAGCTTAGAAGCTCAGAACTGCAGAGATCTGAGCAGCTTCTGCACACCCATGAAGCCAGTCCTTCATAGCTATTCACTTATGTATTAATATGCAGAAACAAAAGGACTTTAGCAAAGGGAGAGAATAAATTATAATACAGTAGTCAAAAGTTTTTTCATCTATAAAATTATAGTGTCAGAGCCTACATCATAGGTTTTATCAGCTTTTCACATTTAAAAAAAAAAAACCTTTCCTTTTATCTTATCTTAGCCATTATTTTTGCCTCAGATTTTGTTTATCGTGTTGAAGTAATCACTGATTTATGTTTCTATTTTAATTCCAACCAAAGCCTCCTATCATCATAAGGTAAATGATGCTATCAAACTAGACAATTTGATTCCAGACATAATCTTTTAGCTAGTTGTAACATATTATCCTTTTTTTTGCTTGTTTGTTTCAAATAGTTGAAAATATCCTGAAGTCACCAGTTCCTACCTGGATGGAAACCAGTTTAGGAATCTTTGATTAAATATCTCCATATTCTGTCCAAGGTCTAATTTTTAGTGATTCTCATTACCGAGAGAGGAAAGTTTGAGAATTGTCTGCCTATTGCCCTTGGAAAGATGCAAGTACTATCACTTTCCCAAATACAAAGGGAAACAAAAGCTCAGAGAAAACCTTGAACATATTTCTAATATATTGTTAATTGATTTGAGAATTAAAGCAGTGTTAATGTGCTCTATCTTCACATCTCTCACTGTGCTACCTTTGTGATCCATGTAGATTCTAAATTGATGTAAATGTCTATTTTTAGTATCTGGCCACTTGTGAACAATTCCAAGCTTTAAAATACACAGTATTGAACATAAATATCTTTGGAAGATAGATTTTGCATAGTTTTTCTTTCCCACCATTGATCTAATATGCAATAAGCTTATTATACTTGGAGATTGCATAAGCCTTCATATGGTAGAGTAATGATTTGGACTCAAAAGAGTCTCCAGTGAAAATGAAAAAATAAAAAAAAAAGCCAGTAGTTATGAAAAGCAAAGCTAGGTTTGCCAATATGCTGGTATTTATAGACCAAAGGACAATGACAAATGTTTTCAGTGTAATTTTAGTCTTAGTTAATATTAAATACATTCACAAATAATTGTTTTCGAGCAGAATAGAAGTTATTCAGTTAACATAATTGTTTTTACAATATTTTTAAAAAACTTTAGAGATGTGAAATAGTCTCTCTCATGAAAAAAAATCTAATTTCATTCATGCAATCTCTTATTGGAATATCCTGCATCAACGTGGAAATATTAGATCACTAATATCACTAGTATTGGATAAGATTATTTAAATATCTTATACCAATCACTCACTTTCCTAGCTCAGGCCCTTTTCTACATTAACTAATTTAATTGACATCCGTAAAACGTCTTTTAGACATTGAACAGCAGTTTACTTTCTTTTCTTTTACACTTTTCATATGGTTGCTTGCTAATCTGTAGAATTCTTTAAGAATGGACTAAAAAGTAACATTTTTTGTCAATCAAGTGTTTGCAGTCTCTGCACCAGTTTTAGTTTGGCTCATTGAAGTAATAGTTGCCTGAAGTGATCTGCGTGGTCGAAATGATTGAAGCAATTTGCATATGTGTACATATATATTGCAAATAAAAACTGAGCAAACAAATGAATTATCATTGTATACAGACAACCAACTGATGGAGACTAAATCTCTTGTATTTTTTTCCCTCAACAAATATTGAGCACCTGCTGGAAGCCAAATTCTCTTTTAGACATTGATATTTCCATCAACTGACTGAGGCTTTTTCAGGTTTCTTGGAGAATTTGGAGAATTTTACTATTTCGAAACAAATACTCTGACTTCACTCTTAAATTTTCAGAAAAATTCTAACCAACCAAGTTTTATATCATAAATATTTTGAGTCATCATAAATTGTAAGGTAAAAATGTATTTCACTATATTTTGTCCCACAGACTTAACCTATTTTTCTTACACATTCATCCACGTAAAAATATGGTTACTTCACATTTATGCAATCTTGTTGAGATCAATTCCTGTGTGTGGGGTCATGTTTTAAAAGCTGATTTCACTCATTTTTTAGTGAGTGCCTACTGTATTCCAGGACAGTTCTAGAAAGCAAGAGGGAGATGTGGTGAGTTGGAATTGGCTATAAGTGACTTCTGATACCATGGAAAAGAGCTTAACTCTTATACTAAAAGTGAGGGTTGTCCATCAAAGGACCACAGCAAGAAAGGCGCATGGTCAGATATGCACTTTAAGATCATTTCGGAAACTATACAGAGTGCTTTAGAGGACAGTGGGACCAGTAGCTTGCTAGTAGAGTGGGTAGGACCCCATAGCAGTAATCCTGACAAGAAACAAAAAGGGTCTGCCAAAAGACAAGGATAATGGAAATGGAAATGAGCATATATATTCAAAAAATAGGAAGGAGACAGAATCTATAGCACATAGTGGCCTACTGGCTATGAAAAATGAGAAAGAGGAGGCAGAGATGAATGCTGGTTGCAATGCTTAATTGAGTGGTCAATGGGAGGGACACCAAACACTCTGGTTAGACTGAAATTCCAAGTGATACTTAGAGTAACAGACTAGTTATTAATGAGGCTCCTTGACTCTCGAAATTGCTTGGTGTAGATGATAAATTATGTGGCTCTTCTAATGAAAAATGATCATGCAATCATGATCATTCAGGATCACATTCACTTAATCAGGAAGATTCGGAGAGAAGTGGACTGGTGGTAAAGGAACACCACCAGTGTTGGGACTTTCCAGAGAGAAATGTCCAGTAAGCAAATAGGTGTGTGGCTAGGGAGCTCAGGAGAGAAACACTGGAGTCGATGTGTAGATTTGAGCACTATTAGCATTTTAAGGCCAGGTGGGAATGAAATTACAGACATATCATGTGGATAATAAGAAGGGGAAAGTGCCGGGATGGAATCCTGGGAAACACTAATGTTGAAGAGGAGAATGAATTTGCAAAGGAGATTGTGAAGTCGCTGCCAGAGACAGGGAGGTACTAGGAAGAAAGCCAAGAAAATCAAGTCCTAGGGAAAAAAAGAGAAGAAAATTTCAGGAAGGAGAAAGTGAGCAAAACCGTCAATAGCAAGTAAAATAAGAACCAATATATACCACTGATTGAGCAATTTGGAAGTAATTGATGACCTTGGCAAGGGAGAGTTCAGGAATGATGGGTGTAATAACCAAATTACAGTACGTGTACAGAGGCAAGCAAGAATGTGTAAAAGGCACTGCAGAATCTTAAAATAGAAATCATTGACTTTTAAGTCAGACAGACTGGGTCATATCCTCACAAGTTCTTACTAGTTGTGTGACTTTAGGCAGGTTGTTTAACATTGTTCACTCTTCATTCATTCATTTAATACTTATTCATCAAACATTTATGGAGCACATAATATGTGGTAGGCACTGTGCTAAGAACTAGCTAACCATTAACAACTTACAGAGGAACACATCTTTTTACAATGTACTGTTATAGATGTATGAGCAGCACATTTTCCTCTCTGACCATAAGCTCCATTAATAATAACAGCAACAGCTAACATTTATCAGGTTCTTCCTATATGCCAGGGGCTGTGCTAAAGGCTCCATGTGAATTATTTCACTTTATCCATTTAGGATGCCATATAAAAATGATATAAGAGAGGTATTGTTTTTAGTTCTACTTTGCAAATAAGGAAACTAAAGCACAGAGAACTTGTTGAATGTTACTCTAACAGGTGGAAGAATAGTGAGTAAAGTCCAGGCAGACTAACTTCCAAACTGGCATTTTTAATTACTCTACTGCCTTCCATCGTCAATTGCCAGATTGTTTCCATTTCATATATCATTATATCCTCTATATCCACTGAGTTGCTGACACATTATGGTTCCTGAGAAGCATTAACGGATATTTATAGAAGGAAAACAGGGAAAAATAGAAGAAAGAAGGGAGTAGGGGAGAGAGGGAAGAAGGAAGAAAGGAGTGCTGTAAGAAACGAGAGAATGGAGTGGCAAGTTTTGCCTAATGAGTTAGAGAATTTTCATCAAGATGATATATTCACTGAATCTTTAGGATATGTAGTCATTTGCTAGGCCAAAAAAGAGAACAGAAGATACTCAGCATCAGTTTGCAAATACAGCACTTTTTCATACCCATCTACCTCTAAGGAAAGACCTCACATTCTCTAATCCTCTAAAAGACCCAATCTTTGATCACACGACCACTACTTTCTATCTTAAACCTTGGCCTGAATGACCACTAACCTTACTGATGGGTCTGAACTTCCTCTGACCACCCCCCCCATGTCTTGTCATTCATCTAAAATATTGAATTTTAATGACTCCTTTCTCAGGACATCTCGTGGGGCTTCTTATTTAGATGCCTTAGGTTTTGATAGAAAGGAATCATTTCTGGACAAAGTGTTACCAGGAAAATTAAGCACCAATAGACTTCTTTCTGCATGATCTCTTCTCGTTCTCCCATTTTAAACTTTTTTATAATTGCCACAATTACAAGGCAAAAAGAAAACTTTAAAGTATTTCCTGTGCTTTAAAAAGTGCATGACCTTCATTTCAATTGCCACAGTTCTTTCAACCATTTGATATTTGTTGTTTCACAGCTACTTATGTGTAAATTATACCAAGAGCCATGAAAACAAAATGAAACAAAACAAAATTATCTTTAACCTTAAGAAGGATTAGCATTAAACTCATCAATATTTTTTAGGCAAAATGTTGGAAGTACATTGTATCTGTCTGTTCATTTGTTTGTTGAATTCTTTGGAAAAATCATCCAATTTATCCACTTTTCACATACTTAGTATAGACACAGTCTAACCCAATTGCCAATCCCATCCAAAACCTGACCTTTTTGTTTTTCTGAATGCATTGTTTCCTGTGACTGTCATCTAGATGGTTTTAGAATGTCTTTTGAGTATTTAGTAGTAATTTATCTCATGTGAAGCCTAGGATATACAGTCTTACAGGATATAAACATACTGTATGGCCCATTTTCGATAACCCAAATATGATCACCAATAAACCAAGTTCCAAGTAGAAGTTATGCTGAACGCCAACCCAATGCTTGATCATATCTCCTATGAAGACAAAGGAAAATAGGTAAGTTCACTTTAGTTTCTATTCCCAAATCTTGTTTTATTTCAGCCTATATTCCAAAATACTCAATTCTTAATTATTTTCTTGATTTGGTGTGACACCATATACCATATAGTCTTGTCTCGGAATGATTCTTCACTGAACAACACAAAATCCATGCAGATTGAACAGAAAAAGGACGAGCTATGATTGGAAGAAACTTTTGCCGAATTTTACTGCAGACTGGATTTTGTCCTCCCAAACACCTGGCAAAGGTAATGTCTCCGTTTCACTAAGTACCCCTTAATTTGGAATTACAAAGACAATTAACTCTCTAATGAGTTAGAGCAAGTGAGGTGAAAGAGTAGGGAAAAAAACTGAACACCCAATGATGCTTGTTAATGCCAAGAAAAAAAAGTAACTCGCTCTTGGTAAAAATCTTTCAAATAAATGCCTCTCTTTTTTCATTTTTCAAAACTAAAATGTGTAGACATTATAGCTTAGTATGTATGGGGAAAATCTAATTCAATACAACATTACATGTAAAGATTGACAGTTATGAGTACGTGGGTCTTTATTCTACATTACTGATTGAGTGTATTAGTAGATTTCACCTTTGGAAACTTGTAATTCTGCTGGAGTACCTAAAAGCTAAGGGAGACAGGGAAAAAATAGATCCTGGCTTTAGAAAAAACAGTTCCTTAAAATAGAAAACAACCTCTACAAGATTCAAAGTGGGTAGGCATTGTAAAGATGAGATATCAAAGTGTTATGTCTCAATTTATTTATTGGAGTGAGAAAGTAAAATTATATAAATTCAAGGTGAGCAAACATTGTGAAGAAAAGGTCTGCTGTATTTTTGCTGCCGTTGTAAAAGCACAGTCTTTGGGCTACTAGAGCATTTAGCACTGGACCTTCTTCAGAGCTAATACTCAGTAAATGTTAGTTGAATCTCAATAGCCTAACTTAGACATGACTCTAATTGTTTAAAATGCCTGAGATAGTAATCTGTTTATCCAACTGATAGATACAGTGTGGTATTAGAAAACTAATTCTAGCATTAGAACAAAACAATCCCAGGCCTGGATTTTATCCTCATGCTGGCACTAGCTGAATAACCATGGGCAAGTCATTTTATCTCTTTTGGACTTATTCTCCTCATTTGCAAAAAAAGAAAAAGAGGGGGAGGGTTGAAAATAATATTTGATTTTCTGGTTTAAATAGGAGAATGGCATGAGATTTCAAATGGTAAAATGCTTTTTAGTAAATGGTGGATATTGTTGATATTCTTCAAGCTAGGAAGAATTTTCATTTCCCTTATCTTTAAAGAACTGAACCATTGCTCTACATGGTATGTGTGGGCAGGAAAAAAATGGTCTACATTTTTCCAACAGTTGATCCTAGCTCATTATCCATTGACTGAAATATCCAATAATATTCTGATTATTGTGTCCATCTTGTTTAATTAGAATTTGAAAACACATTCTAAAAGTGATTGAGAGCATTCGAACCTCTCTTTCCTCAGTGTCAAATTGGCATGTTGCTAGGCTTTGTGTAATTGTGTACTGTGCCAATTTTCTGCCATTAGGATAAACTGTGAAGCACCATCAGGGCCATCTGAGTATATTCAGTTCACTAAACCGATGAAATCTTGCATCAATTTCCCAAAATTGGTTGTGCATATTAACATTTATTTATGTGATTGAAGATTCCATTATAATGGCATTGATTCTTGAGCAAAGTGTAATGTGTGGAAGGGAACTTTCCATATATGAAATAAACACTGAACTGCTTCAAGTTCAGTTACTCAAAATCACCAAAAAGATATGAATGGGGTGTAACCATAATGTTTGTACCCTCATAATACCCTGAAATAAAAATAAATATATAAAAAATAAAAATAAAAATAAATGAGTCAACTATTAAAAAAGAAGATATGAATGGGTAAAAAACATTGAATATATAAATTATATTTCATTTTAGATAAGATGCACAGAGTGGCTATAATATACTGGTTGTAGTGCTAAGAGTACTGACTGCTCTCATATCAGTGATAATCATCACTATGTGCATATCTCATAGTCATCAGCTTACTATCATGTAAAATGACCAATGAATTGATTTAAATTGCACTATTCGGTATTTATAAAACATAAATATGCACTCTGTGAATGCTTACATAGGACTTTGCCATACCGTCAATTTAGCTGTCAATGAAGCAATGCAAAAATTAAAATAAAAAAGACTAGAAAGCCTTTCTAAACACCACCAAAAACACTGAAAAATTTGGAAGTAATTGTGAAATATTAATAGAATAGTCACATAAAATGCTTAGATTAAAAAAATTAAACCAGCTAGCGTGAATGACCTTTAACTTCTGGAATTATGTCTTTAACTTTAAAACATTCTAGATCAAAAGTATAAAATCTCAAAGAAAACTTTTTTGCAAACTGCATAGGTTAATCATCTATACTGAAATGTTAGCATTCTCATTCGTCAGCACCCTGATTTGGTTAATTTAAATGTTCATTAATCACAAAAAAGTATGGCATAAAACAAGTCGGTTTGAATTGCGTGTTTTGTTCAAGACGTTATTGGTTCATTTAATTATTCCCTTCGTAGCAACTCAAGAAATAGAACTGTTATTAGTAAATTTCATTTGAAATACCTAATCACTGTTGCAAAGATGTTTTACCACCTGATCTATATGTATGAGTAAATCAAAGCTCACATATTTGTCTGGAAACCTCAGCTCACAGATGTTAAGTCAAGCTAATAAGCAACATCGATCATACCTCACTGAACAAGATAGTCTGCATTACAGACACTCTCCCTGTAATCCATCCATTATATAGAACATCTGTTACAAATTATCCAACCCTCAGGGCTGCTCGATTTAAGTGCTTTCGCAAGAGCCCACTGTCTCCATTTCTCCAAATGAGTTAGATGGTGGCAATGGGATTGTACCAAGTTCACTGTCACCATATGACAGCAGTTATCTTTCAGTCTGTGCTGCGCTCTAATGGTACATTGCACAAGGGTAAACATTCTTTCTACAGTTGTATAGGGAAAGTCCTTAGGGCATAAGCCAGTAGGCATCAAGAAACCACTTAGATCTCAGTCAATGCCTGATAAGCACTTAGAGAGTGATATTAATTCTTTTTAAGTCCTTGGGGACTATTGATTTTCTCAGTTAAAATATAAAATTAATGACCTCAGATATGTGTTTGTCAACTTTTGTTCATTTCCATGATCGTGTAACATGTCCATAGTCTCGGATAGATATCTTTACAGAAAAAGCGAAAGAAAATCTAAATAAAAAAAAAGTAAGTGCAAATTTATTCTTCAAAAACACATATTAAAGAAAGTACCCAACTTAGAGTTTGGTCCACAGTATTGTCAAGGGTGCACCTGTCTTAAAGATAATGACTTTATAAATGTGTTGTCCTAGTATGTCACTGGAAATAATAATTCTAAATTCACTTCATGGTATGTTTGTGAAAATAAGTTATGAGGATATCTCTAAATAAGTTATTCATAAGTAAATAGTGAGACTGAACAAATGTAAAAGTCCATATAGACATGCTTTATTTGCATTATCTTAATCTGCATTGCAGAATTACAATAAGGTATATACAATAAACCCAATCTTGGACTTATATAATAGAAAACTTGAAGAAACATGGTACCTTGCATATTTTAGCACCCCATATGGTATTTTCCTTCAGGATTTATTTTACTCATCTGTTCTTAGAATTTATGTAATACTAGCTTAATAAATGAATTTTAAGATAGCATCTGGGTTGCTTGAAGTTTTAAATAAACAAGTTGAATATTTTTAATTATTTTTGACAGTTTGTGCAATAGATCCTCAAATATCTATTTTCCATTTCAGAAAGATCGTCTTCGATGGATGGATTGTATTACTTTTATGTTGGAATATATAAACTGTGTACAACCTCAACTCGTGTAAAATTGCGTTAAATACGTATGCCTAATCACCACCTGGAATTGTTAGTTAATTTACCTTTTACCTGAAGTTTGTGATAATTGTCCAGGAAGTATTTGTATTTTTTCTAAAAAGGAACACAAAAATTCTTTAAATAAACATTTGAAACATAGTGCTCTGGAGGGTCTTATATTGGCAATTAAATGCTTCAGCCAAATATGACTCAAGTCATTTTAGCTCACAACTCACTTGTCTGAACCAATCACAGAGCTCCATACAACCTGAAGGAGTCAGAGTTCAGTCTTCTAATGACAACCACATATTCACAAATTATACTTTTCAGGATAAATGTCAATAAATTCCAATTATATAAGACTGGTGCTGGGAAAGGATGGTGTCATTGTTGTTTTTGCTTAAAATACAAGTAGAAGAACCATTATGCTCTAAATAATATTGCAAAAGACCCGTATGCAAAGGATCTTCAAAGGCTACCACTGTCACTGAAACCACACTGACCATATCTACTGAACAGCAACGTTACAATAAAACTACCTTGGAAAAGTAATTTACTGAGTCATCACAATTTAAATTTGTTACAAAACCTTATTGCAAAGAAAAATACCCATATGTTTTAAATGATTTAACTAGATTTTCCCCTGAACTTTCCTATAGCCTTTGAAGGCTTCCATCAAACTTTAGCTCTGTGGTTTTCAATGGCTTCTTTCCTTTGACTTTTCTCATATATTATCCAGTGGCTTCTGATTCACACTCAGAATAAAATCCAAATTCCTTACCATTGCCTTCAAATCCCTCTATTATATGGCACTTGCTGATCTTTCCAACATTATCGACCTCCTCTCTCCTATTCCTTTACCATGCTCCAAGTGCCATACTCATTAACACTTAAAAATTTTGTCCTTGATGTTCTCTGCCTGGAAAACTTTTGCCCATAATATTTATGTGGCTGGCTGGCTCCTTCCTATTATTTATTTCCCAACTCCCTATCAAATGTTGCCTCCCTCTCCTCCACTCAATTTTTACTCCATTTTATTTTCTTCGTTGCATTTGTTGCTAGCTGAAATTACCTCATTTATTTGCTTATTGACTTTCTTCTCCTTCTCAGAATATAAAACTTATAAGGACAGGGACCTTCCCCATCTCGTTTACTGCCTTTATCCCCAGAGCCCAACACAGAGTAAATGTTTCCTCAATATTGCTAAGCAAGTTGTTAAATGTATGAATGAATGAATATGTAATCCTTTTCCCTGAAGAGACTAATTAACTTTTTAAAAATCTGATAAATGGAGAAAATGGACAGAATATGGAGTAGTACTTGAACAAACAATAATCCTAGGCATTTAAGATTAAATATATTCAATTTAATATTAAATATAAATATATAATTAAATGTATTAAATACATATTAAATAAATACATAATTAATGTTAAATATATAAAAAATTAAATAAATTTGTTTATGGCTCCATCCCACTTTTGTCTCCACACTGCTGTTCTTTGTGGTGGGCACACACACACACACACACACTGTGCACACAGTTCATTCTCACAAGAAATATTGTTCTATATTTAAAAACTAAATTTGAATAGCAAAGAATGATCCGTATGCTGGATTCTGGCTACATGAAGGGTACAGGAAAAAAATTAAAAAGAAGAACTAAAAAAAAGGCTATGTGTTCACTAAGGTTCTATGTCCAAGAGGGGAGCTTTTGTATTATCTGTTGCTGTATCAACCAGCTGAGAGTCCAGCACCATGCAGCTGTACTTGCAGCTACAGGGGCCCTACCTTGTGGCCTGGAAGCCCTGCCACGTATAGCTTGATCTCAAACTTGGGACATGAACCCTCTGACAACAGCTTCTTTAATCTACTGCATTAGGCGCTTGTGGAGTCTTCCTCTGAGTTTCACATAGACTCCATTTAATTTGTATGGTCACCAGCTATACCTAATCAAATTCTTCCCCAAAATCCCTGACTTCCTTGGTACCTCTCATGCCAACTTTTAAATTAGATCACTTCTGCGTAATTAAATATGTCCAAAGTCATTGTCCCGGTGTTTAAGGTCTTCCCTCAACCTACTTTTCTCCACCTTTATAGACTTTTGCTACTCTGATCAAACTTAAACCGTTTGCTTTCCCTGTCTTCAAAATTCAATTTTACAGTCTTTTGGGATATTTGTTTATTTATTCCCTTTTGCCACCAAAAAAAAAGGGGCCATCTTTTTCATTCTTAATTTCTAGCCCAGAGCAAATGTTTTCTTGGAATCTTCACTGAAAAACCCACCCCTACAGCTTCAATACCTAACAAACTTTCTGTGTCCCAGAGATACAAAGTGGATTCCTAAGTCACTTAGCTGGAAAATGGCAGAGGCTGAATAAGAACCAGGTCTTTTGGTACCTACTCAGCCTTCATTTTCAGAGCTGTCAAGTTTAGCTTTTTGTTTTGTCCTCATATGATAGTTTTTCTCCAACACTTTCAGGCCTTTTTTGTTGTTGTTTTTATTGAATGTAGCAATGAGAAGCACACAGAACATTTAATCATAAGTTTGTACAATAGGGTTATTTTAATTTTGGTGTAAAATTCTTTCTCTGATCTCCAAAATTTTGTTGAATTTTATCATCATAGGAATATATTCACTATAACAGTACATCTTTAATAAGTCCCAAGTTTCTATCCAAAAGTAATCATTTCATTATGCTATAGGTAAATTTTAAAATCATTTTAGAAACCTCATTGCATTTTCGTGTTTACCTATCTGGCTGTTAGCTTCATCCAGCTGTTCTGTCAGATTTCTCAGTTGATTTGCCATTTTTCAGTTCCATGGAGTTTATTTGGAATAATTAGATATTGTTCAAGTTCCCCTTTTCAAGTTATTTATGCTAATATAACCAGGTATAGCAAAAATAAGAAATTATTGCAGTTTCAGTCCTTCATAAACCACAGGAGTTCTTCGTTATTCTTTGTATCCTGGGATGCAACTACATGCCTGTAATATAAAGCATAACTCAAATTGGCTTAAACAATAAGGAAATCTACCAGCTCTCATGGCAAGAAAGTAAAGCAGGTTTTTTGATTGATCCAGTATCTGAACTTTTTCTTCAAGGACTCAGGTTGGTTCCGTCTCTGTACTCTGTCACCTACAATGTTGGCCTTACCCTAAAGCTGGTTTCCATTGTAACCATAGCTGACTGCCAGGAATAATAGGGGCTAAATGCTTTCTTGTTCTCATGCAACAGGAGAAAGAGCTAGCATATCTCTCTCAACTTTGGTAAAAAATGTTCATGCCTTCATCTGGTTGTACCACTTTAGATCATGTGATGACTTCTGAACCAGCACCTATCACAAGAAGATTGTCATGATCTAACTGACTCAGACCTAGCTTCCTGAGCCACCCACCAGCAGGGGCAGATGAGATTACCAAGACTGACATAGACTAATCAGGACCACCCTCATATAATGGAGAGGAGGAAAAGGAGTTAATTCTCTGTACTACATCGGCACAGGTGGAGTGAACACTGTAGAGTCGATCATAACATTCACTTCATCTCTAGCATGCATTTTCTACCTCTAAATTCATTTTCAATCAATAAAAAAAAATTTGCTTCTGCTCATAATAATCTTTAATCTTCTAAAATCTACATGTTCTATCTATGCTGGATTATTCAAAATAGTGTTATATAGCAATGAATAAAATGGAGTTAAAACTCACATACATATGCAAATAAGAATCAGAATCAAGTTCAAGACCCCCTTTTGGAATGTTGTGTATAACATTATCTTAGGTGAGTTACCTGAACTTTCTGAGATTCAGTTTTCCATTTGTGGAAAGAGAGTGCCAACACAGAATTTACTGTAAAGATTAGAAAGAAAGCATGTAACATTTATCACAATGCCTTCTACCTGATAGGTGGGTATTAAATCACTATGATTTCAGCATTATTATATTTTTTGTTACAAGTTCCCCAAAAGATAGAGATTGTTGAATCTGGCAATGATAGTACATATTTTTTCTTTCTCAAATCAGTTTCATATCTTCCCTCACTTATTTTGATAAAATCAAATGTTGGGCATAGGTTCTTATTTTCATTAGTAAAAAATGAAACATTGTGAGATCGATATTGTCAAAGTTACAGACTAATGAGAGGTGCAACTACTGCTGGAATAGCTATTTACCATTTACAAATACATTTTACATACATTACTCTGCATAATTTTCACAATAATAATGTAAGATTGATAATATCATTCTCTTTATAAAATGTCAGGAAACTGAGACTTAATAAGGTTAAAAAATTTGTCCAAAGTCCCAAAGCTTTTACATGAGAGTCAAGACTGAAATAAAACTCTTCCAACTCTTTGTACAAATTTCTTTTCTTTAGATGATTTTTTTTCTTGAAATAAAGGGTGCATGAAACTTTCCTAGGCATATTGTATAAAATACAGATTCTGGGGCTCTAGTCACAGGAAATTGAAATTCATTAGCTCTTGGGTGCAGCTCAGAAATCTACATTCTTTTTACAAATATGCCAGAGATTATGCTGCTTATTAAAGTTTGAAAGACACTAATAGCTTGTTCTTTTTTGTGTAGAAACATACCATAGACAGATGAGCGTTAAATAGTAGCATTTAACAAAGATGAGAAAGCAACATAATGAGAATCCTATTTTTTAATATATATTTAAAGTCTTCTTTTTAAATAGTACTATGATTTTATAAAGATGTATTACTCTTGCTCCTATTTTGATTGGCCAAAAGAAAAATACGTACAGAAGTTAAGTCAAAAACTATACTCATCTGTTAACCTAATAAAAATTAGTCATTGAATCATTTACTACAAATCTATATTGTAACATACTATGCACCAGACACCGTACTAGGCACTGAAAATACAATAGCAAGAAAATTACAAGTCAGGTAGTGTGATGCCTCCAGATTTGTTCTTTTTGCTTAAGATTGTTTTGGTTATTCAGGCTCTGTTTGGGTTCCATATGAAGTTTAGGATTATTTTCTCAAGATATGTGAAAAATGATGTTGGTATTTTCATCAGAATTATGTTGAATCTGTAAATCACTTTTGGCAATATGGACATTTTAACAATGTTGATTCTACCAATCCGTGAGCATGAAATGTTTTTACATTTGTTTGTGTCATCTATGATTTCTTTCATCAGTGTTTTGTAGTCCTCTTTGCACAGATCTTTCACCTCCTTAGTTAAGTATATTCCTAGGTATTTTATTTTCTTTGCAGCCATTGTAAATGGTATTGCATTCTTGATCAGACTCTCAGCTTGACTGTTATTAGTATATAGAAATACTACTGATTTGTGTATATTGATTATGTAACCTGAGACTTTGCTGCATTTATTTATCAATTTTAGGAGGTTTTTGGTGGAATCTTTAGGGTGTTCAAGATACAAGGTCACATCACTAGCATATAGGGAGAGTTTTACCTCCCCTTTCCTGATTTGGATGCCCTTTATGTCTTTCTCTTGCCTGATTGCTCTGGCTAGTATTTCCAGTATTATGTTACTAATAAATAGAAGTGGTGACAGTGGGCACCCTTGACTTGTTCCAGTTCTTAGGGGTACTGCTTTCAACTTTTCCCATTCAGTATGATGTTGGCTGTGAGTTTGTAGTGTATGGCTTTTATTATTTTGAGTTATGTTCTTTCTATGCTGTGTTTGTTGAGAGTTTTCATCATGAAGGGATGATGGATTCTATCAAATGCTTTTTCTAAATCTATTGAGATGATTGTATGGTCTTTGTTTTTATTTCTATATGTATGTGGTAAATCACATTTATTAATTTGCATCTATTGAACCATCCTCATATCCTTGGGATGAAACCCACTCAATCATGATGTATTATCTTTTTGACATGCTGTTGAATTTGGTTTGCTAGTATTTTCTTGAGGATTTTTTAATCTACATTCATAAGGGATATTGGTCTGTAGTTTTCCTTTTCTGTTGTGTCATGTCTTGGCTTTGGTATCAAGGTGATACTGGTTTCACAGAATGAGTTAGGGAGGGTTCTCTACTTCTCAATGTCATGGAAGTTTCAGTTGAATGGGTGCCAGTTCTTCTTTTTAGGCCTGGTAGAATTCAGCTGTGAATCTGTCTGGGCCAAGGCTTTTTTTTGGGTGATTTTATATTACTATTTTAATCTTGCTATTTATTATTGGTCTGTTCAGGATTTTTATCTCTTCCTGATTCAGTCTTGGGAAGTGTGTGTTTCCACGACTTTATTCACTTCTTCTAGGTTTTCTAGTTTGTGTGCATAGAGGTTTTCATGGGTAGCTATGTGTGATATTTTGTGTTTCTGTGGTATCATTTGTATTGTCTCCTTTTTCATTTCTGATTGAGCTTATTTGAGTCCTTTCTTTTCTGTTTCTCGTTAATCCTACTGTAGTTTATTGATTTTTTTTTGTCTTTTCAAAGAAACAACTTTTTGTTTCATTGATCATTTGTAATGTTTTTTGGTTTTAATTTCATTTAATTCTGTTCTGAGCTATTTCTGAGTTATTTCTTCCCTTCTGCTAGCCATGGGTTTGGTTTGTTCTTCTTTTTCTAGTTCCTTGAGGTTCAACATTAGGTTGTTAATTTGTGATCTTTCTGTCTTTTTGATGTAAGCATTTAAGGATATAAGCTTTCCCATTAGCACTCTTTTTTCTGTATCTCATAGATTTTGAAAGCTTATGTCACCTTTGTTGTTCAATTTGAAAAGAAGTTTTTTATTTCCATCTTGGTTTCACCACAAACCAAAGGCGAGATGGCGGGCACCATACTGCTTATCCACCCATCGTATGCCTTTGTCCTCCCCAGGAAGCTTCAGCTCTTCGGTGTTCTTATCGCTGGTCCCCACACAAACATTTCACACTTGCTCAGACTGCAGTGACCACAGGAGGCTGGTGGGTGCTGGGAGAACTGTGCGATCCAAGAGCTTGAACATTCTGGGCAGGCCGACTTCGGGGGAGAGGAGAGTGCAGCAAGCTGGGGAATGGGGTCCCTTGGGAAAATGGGGACCAGAGTATCAGGTCTCTTCCGTTCATACTCTTCTCCACCTTCTCCCCTCCCCCGTCCCTAGCTGCCCATGCTACACATGAGTCCGCACAGGTGCCCAAAGGGATGGTTGAGCTGGGGCTCTCAGGAATGACTCCTTTCCCGCTGTCAGTGCATCCACCACACCCAGGCTTTCACAGAGTGGGGCTTACACCATTCTTCTTAAAGGGAGTGACCCCAAAAGGGCTGGAAGTCCAGTGCTCTATTCTCCAAAAGTTCCCTGTTCACTGGCCACAGCAGCTTTGGGGCTGATGAGGGTAGAGAAGCTCTCTAACAGTTTGGAAGCCTGCAGTCTGCCAGAGCTGTGAGAGGAAGGAAAACAAACACCCACCCCTACCTGTCATTTCCACAGGGCTACAGATCCCTCAGGAATTGATTTCTGCTTAAAATCTTGCTCCTTCTTGCTCTGCTCTGCAGCTTCTTCCTTTGTAATCTATAGATTCTGGCACTTTTCCCTCAGAATTACACCTGGGATATGTTTATTTCATCAAAAACTTACTTCTTTCTGAGACGATCTGGTGATCTATGTCTCCAGTCAGTCATCTTGCCTTCCCTCCATAATTCTTCATAATTCTTTTCTAATGGTGAGATCTCAGCAACCAGTTACTAACAGGTATTAATGTGTAATGTGCTACATAAAACCTATTCACATTATTGACTACATATTACTTATTAAAATGTTTGCTGTTACTATTTATATATGGCCTTTTCAATTGAGTCTACCAAAGTGGTCCTTTGTACTGGATGGTTCATTGTAGATGAGTAAATCACCTGAGAAAAATAAAAAATAACCATTGTGGCCTGAGTTATAGAGTATATTTCTCTGCATTAATCTAATCGTCCAGATAGTAGCTAAGCCTCCTCTTCATTTGGTGTTAGGACATGTCTAGTACTTTGCTTTCTTGGGTGATTGCTGTGCCTGCTTCCTTTTGTTCAGGAGCACATTCCTGCATATGTTTAGAAGTAAGAGGTATCTGTCCTTAAGCAGTATTTATAGGCTTAAAAAAGAACTGATATAGGATACCATAGCATAGTCGGTATCAAATTTTTCACATTAATTTCAAACGATTTAAAACAAAGACTTGTTCAATGTTTTGAATCTCAATGTTTTACTTAAAACTACTATGTGAGAAAAACAGCAGAAAAGTCCTGAAAATCAAGTAATAGTGAAAATACACTGAATAGATTTATAATGTAAAAAATACATATACAGGAGAGATAACTGTTGAATCAGTAAGTCTCAGAAACAGTCATACACTGTGATGTTATCTATGTGAGAAACAGCTAGAAAAGTTGCTTGCCATGAAGAATCAGTCTCAGCATGGGAAGGATGTTCTTAAGGAATATTCCTCATGAAGGCACGGACAGTCGCACCACAAGCACTCAAGCCTGGCACTGCCACTTGCTGTCTGCAAGAAGAATGGGCAAAAATTTCACAAAAAGTCAGTACACAACTTCCTGCTTGTTACCACATTAATTTGTCATAATTTGACAAATTTGACCAGTCGTCAATACTAAAGCATATCCCTGCTTCAACCCCCAAAGCAGGAAGACACTGTTGGCCTCTTTTTTGTTGAGGAGAAATTTTCCTGTCTCAAGTGCTACTTCTTCAACTGAAAAATAATAGGGTTAAACTAAATGACTCCACTTAATTAGAAAGTCCTGTAACACTGCATAACTACTATTCGAAGCTTTGGGTCCTTGTTTCTTGTCACCAGTACAATCATAACAGCTTGAAAGGTTACAAGGAGATATGTATTTTATTCATTTTTCAATTCTAAAAGTCAAAGCTTCCTCAAGAGAAGAAAATTTTCTAAATGAACATTAGATCGATGGAACGAATCCATCTGATAACAATGTTACAGCAATCCTGGGGGGACCTGGATTGAGGATGGATTGAATCCAGGAGAACATGGCTTCTGCTCAGAGCTTTGTGGTTTGTCATTTGCTCAACAGTCCTCACCATGAAGAAATGAACAGACTGTGCCCATTTTTCTAAATGGTCTATTTTCAATAAAATATTTATTTTAGTGATCCTATATAATAGCACTATCCCTGGGGAAAAAAAACTTTCAGATTACTGCCCATCTGACACTGAATCATTACAGCTAAGTATAAAATTTAATGAGATTTCTACTAAATGACTGGCATCTGTATAACATTCAGAGACTAGCTGCTGTCACACATTTATCATCAAATCTATTTTCAAAGATTCCTTGTATAAATTAGCTGCAAAAGCTTTTTAGGAGAACTTCTACTCCCTGGCTTTTTTTTTTTAAAAGTCCAAAAAAAGCAAAAATGGAACTATTACTAACAAGCCTTAAAAACAAAGATATTGACTGCATTAATATGTTAATGTAATTCACTCCTAAATATATACAGGAAGCTGATTGCAGCCAGCATTCAATATGTAATATCTAAAAATATTTCTTCATAAATAGAGCACTGATAAGCCAATACTAGTATAACAGTAAATTTGTCTTTCAGTTTTATTATGGTTGAAAATGTACTTAATCTCTCTTGGAAGGTAAATCACACCACCAATTTTTCAGAATATCTTTACATAACTATATTCATAAAAAATCCTTCAGATTTATAAGGATTTAGAAAGTCCATAGGCTATAATACTCCAAGTTTCCAATAATGATAAGCCTTATTATTAAATCATATGAAAGGTTTATTTTCTTCATTTATGGAGCTGTCATTTTTATTGCCACTCTCAACTTGACTGGGAAAAAAAACGTTAACTCAAATATATTTTGATTTAACAGTGAAAGAGACTATTACATAAGATCTTTTTCTAACATAATGATAATATTTTAAAACATTCTTTTACTTGCTAATTGTTATACAACATTCCAAACTCCAGACATAACTCCTTATGTCCTTCCTTCCTTTCTTCATTTTTCCTTCTTTCTTCTCCTCTCTTCCCTTCTTGTTTTCCCCTACAAATATTTATTGAGGGTCTAAATATATGCCAAGTACCATGTCGTATATTCAGACAAGTGGAAATTACAGAAAAATAATTATAGCCAATGTAACAAGTGTTATAATGAGGTATAAAAGGTATACTCAAAACACTTGGATGTAAAATTATCACTGCCTGGCATTTTTTTGTAAAATATCTGTCTTTGCCATTGCATTTTAACACAGAGGGCTGAAACTCCATCTTATCCTTCCGTAAACTGTTGCCACCATCCATCTCCCACGGTGACTTGAGCACAGTGATTAAAACATACTAGACATTCAGTAAATGTTTGTTTAGTTAAATAAAATATACTTACCATAGCACATATCACAATATAGAGATAGTCTTTAAACTAATAACTTTAAAAAATAATTTTAGAAGTAATATATGTTTATTATATAATCCAAAGAAGTATAAAGAATAAATTTTAAATAATCTATATCATCACCTAAAAGCAATACCCCTTAATTACACTTTAATGCATTTCTTTCCAGTCTTTTTCTTTGCATATTTGGCAAATTACTATAATACATTTATATTTACATACAATTTTGCATTCCTCTTCATTTATTATATTGTGAACATTTCCCATGTTATTAGTTTTCAATATTAAGCAGTTTAATGGCTGCCTAATATTTTGTCATAAGAATTTAAATATTACGTGATTAATGGACTAAGAGTTGTTTACAATAGTTTGTAATTATAAATAATTACACAGCCACAGTCAGTGTCCTGGGTATATAAATCTTTGCCCCATCACTAATTATTTTGCTAAGGACCATATTTGGGCAAATAGACACATACAGAGAAAGCACTTGAGGATTCAATAATTATGTTTAAATTCCATTTTTTGTTCCAATTGAAGTTTTAAACAATTATTTGTATCCCCTCTTCTTTGCAACCTTCCACGTTCATCATGTGCCTATTCCAAAAGTTTCCTGTCATCCTCTGGCCCCCGATTTCATTCTCACCCAATCACCCTCACTTTTGTAGTCAGTCTTATATTCCTCTTTAGTGAAAAAAAAAATGAGTATCTTCCAAAATGACCTTTCTCAAATTCTCCCCTTGCTATCTCAAAAGCTTTCTTCATTTCATTATTTCACCTTTTATTCCTTCATTTCTCTTAGAGGAAAAACTGCCACGTCTCCAGACTGTCCTCATTGCCTTTGCCCACAATCTCAACTTTCTGTACTTTGCTGATGCCATAGTCTCTAACTTCTAAATCTTTGGTCTCTGTTACCTATTGCTGGTTCTTCTCAGCCTGAGTAAAAGTTTTCATCCTTCATTTCCTAAAAATGTCATTTTTCCCTAGCGATGTTTTAAACTCTTTCTCCATCTCACTGTACCTTTATTGTTGATGTTCTCTACTCAAAGGTCTTCACTAACTGCTCCATCACTTTGGCACCTAATCATCTCTTAGCTTCTTACAGCCCTTACTGCTCTGATCTAATCACCAAATGCAGAGAGCAACTTGCTACATAAGGACCAATTCAGAGAATACTTAAAATACTTAATTTTTTTCATTCAAAATAAAAGCATTTTCAACTTCAATTGTTCATATTAAGGAATGGGAAAATGTCAGTAAGAGACTGCCATTGCTTTGTAGCCACTAAGACATAAATAGCTGTGCATTTTTTAAATTCTATTAGAAATCACTATTTTAGGAATAAAACATAATGGCACATTTCTCCTCAAATCAGATCATGATTTTTGTCTTAAAAATGAAGTTATATATGCACAGATTAGTCATCACTATTCTGTAACATTTTTTCATGATCAAAAGGGAATTAACCTTCTTTGATTCGCTACCCTTCTCATCCTTACAAAAAAAAAAAAGAATCTAATCACAGATAACAGTCTACTTTGAACTCCCCGCAGAGTTCTATGTATGCCTCACTTATGCTGTATGTCCTTAGCTTGTCTATACTATCATTATTTCAGAGCCTTTCATATCTCCTTTGTTAGAGTCTAAGCTGCTTGATAGTACACATCACAGCATTTGTTCATTGAAGGTTGCCTGAACGTGAAAATTACCCTCCTCCATCTATAGCTTTTTAGTAAGGATGGAATCGTTTTTGTTCTTAATAGCATTGCCTATCACTTTCTGTTACTGCCTCTGTAAGCTGTGATTGATTTCAACAGCTATAGTTGATATTGACATTCACATCCTTGTATTTGCTTCTAATTATTTTTTTCTTTCTCTATAAAATATGATGCTAATTGGTAGTTGCCTTCAGACACAAAGTGCAAGAAAAAAATCAAATCTATAATTAAGTACCCCCCACCAGAAATCTGGGAAACCAACTTGCATCCATGACTTTTTGCTCTCAATTTTCACTACTAAATACATATTTCATTAAGATGATTACACAGTTTGATGAGATGCATACTGGAAATACAATTTTTCATGGCTCCTCATAATGGTTTGTACTTAACTTTATCCATTGCCTTTGACCTATAGGTCCCCCAGGTCCACCTGGGGTAGTAATTGTTGAGGAAATAACCGAAAGTACGGCCACACTCTCCTGGAGTCCAGCAGCCGACAACCACAGCCCAGTCTCCTCCTACAACCTGCAAGCTCGCAGCCCATTCTCCCTGGGCTGGCAAACAGTAAAAACAGGTAAGAGGCTCTAAGGCAGTGTCAGACACAACTGGAGCAGCTTCCTCTCTCATGAGCTGTATTTGCCTACAATCTCACTAGGATCTCTTTTGGATTCTGAAAACTTTGTTATTCGTTACAATATTGACAAAGGTTTGCTTCTTTTTATGAACCCAACAAAAGCAAGGTACCTTACTTTCCTCTCATTTCAATTCCCAAGTGGGACCACATCATATTGATTTGTTTGTTTGTTGAAATAACTTTAGACTCACAAAGAAGTTGCAAAAATAATAGAGTTCCTGTGGACTCCTCCCTCATCCCCTCATCTTTCCCTAATGATAACATCTTATATAACCGTAGTACAATTATCAAATCAAGAAACCGATATTGGTACAATGTTATTAACTAAACTCCAGGCCTTGTTCAGGTTTTACCAGTTTCAATATACAAAATTTTAGTGTATATTTCTATGAAATTTTATTTCATAGATTCGAGTAACCACCAAAACAATCAGCATATAGAACTGTTCCATGCCTTCAGCTCCTTGTGCTACCCCTTTATTGTCACATATCTATTTTATTTACAAAAAGAAAACCTAACATAAAATCACATCATTTAAAGCAGTGTAGCATTTTAATACCTGCTTCTAAGATGGTTTCATTATAGTTGCATTATCTAAAAAATTATTTTCATACCTAATGGCTTTCTTTTCATGTTATAACTAACTTTCCCCTAGCTCTCCAAATGTGGCTATCCACCAGAGATATGCAAAATCACACTCACTTGATAGTTATTAGATACTTATTTAACATGTTGGTCTTTGCAAAATGTACAATAAGTCTATAAAATGGAATCTTCAGAAACAGTTGTCCATACCGAGTAAGGAATTCTTTTATTTTAAAATTGATTTACCTGTTTAGAAGTGAAATATAAAAATCAGTAAAATATTTGAGTGCAATACCATAAAACTCAACCATAATAGTATGGGAGTGGAGTGTTCCATTTTATTGCTTCAGTAAATAAAATTTGAGCAGAAACTTATTTTTGTATAAAACATTACATCTGTGAAAAGAGGAAATATATTTATGGATGTACAGAACATAATTCAGATTTTTTTTGTATTTAGGCTCCTGTATTAAATAAGACCTGTTGATTATCATTTTACTGCATATATACATGTTTATTATGCACGTATACATATTTATTTTGTAATATATATAATTGTATTAGCTTCATTCCTGACTCCATTAAAATCCTGTGATACCTCTGCAGACCCCAAAATTGGGAGCATCTCTGGATATGGTAATTAATTCAGGAAGGACACAAATTCAAGCCACTTGAGCAGAATTACTGAAGAATTCTTATAACCTCTACCCCAGCACTTCTATGTTATTCTTAGTATGACAGCTCAAACCTTTACTCTGCAGCCAGGAAACAGACTCACCTTCAGGTCTGGAGCACTCACCTAACCCATCCTCCTGTCTGCATCCATGCTCCCTGCCCACTCCTACCACCCTACCAACTTACTTTCGGGGAAGTTTTCCTTGTGGGTACATTGCAATATATGTGTATGTTTCTTTACCCATCCCATACCCATGGATCAAGGACATCTTATCCTCCACCTACTACATCCATGCTTTCCTAGCTACACTTATTCTCTGATTCATGCCTTTGGGTTTCTTTCTTGGTTCACCTGTTTCTACTTTTTGTTTGTGTGTGTGTGTGTGTGTGTGTGTGTGTGTGTAGGACTTAGGAATTTGGAGTAAATGTTTTTTGTGTTTATTTGTTTTAGAAGCCCCTAATATAAAGTTGTATCTTTATCTTGCTAACTTAATGCTGGAAATAGTTTAAAGTTGAGAGTTCTTTTTTAATCCAGTTCAATAAGTACAGTACTTATTTAAAAAAAAGAAAAGAAAAAACCAACCTATGGTTGTGCTGTATTTATAAGGAAATATAATTTTTTATAAATAGATTTCTATAAATTATCAATCTTATTCACCCTTCATAGTTCTAGGGCTCTCACCTAACTCATTTCTCCAAAAGCCAGCATTACATGCAGCTATTATTGGCAGAGACACGCCATCTTCAGGGAAAGCCTGCTCAGGAGCAGTCCTCAAGTTTCGTTTATTCCAAAATAGCTGTTTTAAATGCTCTCTGGTTTTAGCTTAATCTGATCACAACTTCTTTCAGGCCTATGATGAGGCAGGGAGTCTCTCTGGAGCCACAGTGGCTCCACTGGGGTAAGGGCCTTTTGTTTTCATAGTTGCTCCCACAATCTAAATCAATTTTTATCAAAATAAACTCTAATCCAAAAATACCTAATAGAAAAAAAAAGATGGATGTGAAGTTTAAACTCTCTGATTGAGTTACTGTAACTTATAATCCATTATTTGATTGAAGCACTTAAAGTTCCTTTATATACCAAAATGATATAAAGAATAGTGAGTTCCCCATTTTTGGCAAATGATGTAATAAGTTGCACATGAACCTTCCAGAGGAGCACAACTTGGAGTTAATTTGTGAACACTGCCTCCTGCAAATGAGACTCAAATGTCAATGGGAATAATGTATTCATCTTGAAAAAAGTATGAAAAGAACCATAACAAATAGATAATTTCACTTGCAGACCTTTTTCTTTCAAACAAATTGCTTTTGAGTTAGAAACCTGACTTTCTTCTTCATACTATCAAGCAATATTAGCTGACCTAGTTGGTGATTGTGTCTACTTGGGAATGTGAAATCACTTATAATTATAGAATTGATTGGTCTTTGTTTATGTAACTCAGATGTGTCTTAAATATTATTCTATCAGTGGATATGTCTCCTGTCTGAGGGTAAGTTTTCCACAGGTTGATTAGGTGTTTAAATTTTTCAATTTGATAGGCTTATTTAATATTTTATTAATTAAATTCTTGGATGTAATTCTTTTACTAGGAAAAGCATTTCAACAAGAGTCTTTTGCTGAGTTAATATAAGATCCTTCACTGTCATGTTCTCTCTGAAACACAATGTTTTCTTTGAAACCAAGTTGTCTCTATAGTTCCAGAAAGAGTATCTTCACATGAAGATGCTGTAAAACTTTTAAAAATACTTACTTTGGTATAAATTATATTTTATCCTTAATCTCCACAATATTGCATTTCAAATCAAAATCTCAATTTTATTTTTAAAAATTTCATTTCTAATTTGTTTCATATTGCATGGTATTTCATCAAAATTATTAGTACCTTCAAGCCATGATTTTACAATTATTTTACATTACTTACAAGTAATAATGAATTTAGAATTTTCAAATCTTTTTTTTTTACTTTAAAGAGAGGTTAGAATTAAGGGTAGGAGACAAGATGTGGGCTTGGAGAGGGAGTCTTTACAACCTATAGTTATGACCAAGAGGATGTAAATATGTGTGGCCTTGAAAGGAAGGATATTTTTATATGCATTTTATTTTTAACATAAAGGCTATAATAATTACATTAAGATTCAAACAAATTAATTAATATTGCCAATTTTGATGACACCATGCAATTTGAACTCTACTTTCATTCGTTCAATGAAAATTTATTGAGCACCTTCCAGGTAGTGTTCTAGGCACTCGGGATATAATCAATGAACAATAGCAACAAGTAAATTCCTGCTATTGTAAAGATTGTGTTCTCATGGGTAAGGAAAAACAGTAAACAGAGAACAAAATAAACAAATAAATTACATAGTATCTTAGAAGCTGATGAGTGCTACAGGGGAAAAAAAAAATCATATGGAATAAGAGGAATCAGAAGTACTATGGTACGGGCAGTGTATTAGTCCACTTGTGTTGCCATAAAAAAATACCATAGATTGGGTGGATTAAACAACAGAAATTTATTTTATCACAGTTCTGGAGGTTGGGAATTCTAAGACAAGGTGCTGACCCATTCAGTTCCTTGGTGTGGGTTATTTTCTTCACTTGTAGATGTCCACTTTTTCACTGTGTCCTCACATGACAGAGAGAGAGAGAGCAAGGCATACACACAAGTGCTCTGGTGTCTCTTTCTATAAAAACATTGAGATCACAGCCCTACCATTATGTCTTCATTCAACCTTAATTACTTCCTTAGAAGCCTCATCTCCAAATATAGCCACATTAGGCATTATGGCTTCAAGATATCAATTTTAGGAGGATGCAATTCAGTCCATAGCAGAAAGGTTGCATTTGAAATGAAGTGATCAGAATATGTTTCGTCGAGAAGGTACATTTGAGTGAACATTAAAGGAGGTGTGGATTTAGTTATGCCAACATCTAGGGGGAGATAGTCCAGATAGAAGAAGCAACCAGTGCAAAAGTATTAAAAGTATCACATACCAGAAACATTAGAAGACCAGTGAGGCAGGGGCAGAATGAGTTTTAAGGAGAATGGTAAAAGATGAGCTCAGAGAGTATTGGCAGGACCAGGTCATACGGGTCTTGGGTTTTCATACTGAGAAAGTTGGAGAGACATTGGAGGATTGCTATTCTAAGTCTTATCTTTTAATGCAGTCATTCAAGCGATGTTGAAAATAGACTACGGGAAGGGTTAGCAGAGAGTTACGAAAGTAGTTAGGAAGCTATTGTAACTGAGAGATGATGATGTTTCAAAGCAACAGAAGTAGAAGGCATAAAAATGGTCAGAATTTGAAAATATTTGGAAGTTAAGGCCCATAGAATTTCCTGATAAACTTGATATAAAGATTATAAGAGAAAAAGAATCAAGGATGACTATAAGATTTTTGACCTGACCAACTCAAGGATGGAGTTACCACCAACTAATATAGAGAAGCCTTTATGGTTGGAACAGATTGGGGTGTGAATGAGGTAAAGAACTCAGTTTGGAACAAGATAAATCTGATACATCTTTTAGACATCTAAAACGGGTGTTTCAAATAGGGATTTGGATATATGTATGAGTCTGGAGTTTAAGAGAGAAACCTAGGATGAAGTTATAAGTTAGAAAATTATTGACATACAAATTATATTTCAAAACATGAGACTGCATGTCAACTCCATGAAAGTAAGTATAAAATAAAGAATAAAAGACTATGAAAATTGAGCCCCAAAACATTCCAATAGTGGGAAGTTATGGAGGAGAAGAAGAACCAGCCAAAGGAGACAGAAAGAGGGCAATCATTGCAGTAAGAGGAAAACCAAAATAATGTGATGTCCTGGAAGACAAAAGAATAAAGTCTATCAAGGTAAAGAAGCTAATCAACTTTGTCAAATGCTGCTGACCTGTCAAGTGTAATGAGGACCGAGAATTGATTATTGGTTTTAGCAACATGGAAGTCATTGGTGACCTTGACAATTGCAGTTTTAGTGGAATGGTAGGCATCAATGTGTGACAAAAATGGGTTCAAGAGAGAATGGTAGAAAAATTAATATAGACAACTCTTCTAAGTAGTTTTACTGCAAAGAGAAGTAGAGAAATCCACATATTTTGAAGTCATAGATGCCATGATTTGCTTATGCATTAGTAGAACAAGGGAGGATGAAAGGAATCCAGGGTAGACCTAAAATTTTGGCTGCAACATCTGTAAGAGCATCTTATTCCCTGAATAAGAAAGCTGCAGAGAGCCAAGATGGCGGATGAGACAAGCCTCCAGTCAGAAGGTCTCTGCAAAAAAGACAAATTTTAGAAGAAAGAGAAAAAAATTAAGCTAGCAGAGAAACATAGATTGGGCGAGGGTCAGAAGGAAGGGTGCCTGAAACTACAGGAGACTCCATGGGAAGATGTTGCGGAAGAGAACTGGAAGGAGAAAGGTCCCTAGAGGCTTGGAGACCAGCGACAAGTGTAGGTGGAGTGGCTAACTTCCCCCTCCCTTGCATCTCGGACTGCAGGTGGCTCCTGACCGGCTGGAGAGACCTGCCGACACCAGCCCAGAGACGGCTGTCGCCAGTGAGCAGTGGCCTCTTGCAGACTCAGTGCAGGGCTCCCAGCCCCTTCGGGGCACCTCCCCGGGCGCAGACCTGAGCCTAGTGGCAGACGCCATAATGCTAAATTCTCTCCTTCCCCCTCCCTACCCGGGCGTGCCCAGAAAGACAATTTAGCCATCACACGGAGACATCTCCAGGGAACGGAACCTTTCCTTTTGGGGCCCTACAACAGACTGAGGGGTACCCAGACTGCGAGTTCCCTACCCGCCAGCCCTCCCAGGTGCTACTTGCCTGGGGACTCCAGGAGAGTGGGACAAATCCTGAGGTGGAGTGAAATTGATCCAGCTTGGGCACCCTGTAGGTCATTGAAGACCAGCACCTCTCCCCCTGGCAGGGTCAGGGATTGATCTCCAGGGTCCAGGGGACACACCTGCAGACCAGACCCATTGCACTGCCCTGGGACACGGAGGAGAGATCTGTGAAAGAGCCTATTGAGGAGTGTGCGCCTTCAGGGGCAGATCAGCATGCCTGATGGGCAACCCTCCTCCTAAAAGAGGACTGTGGACCCAGCTAAGGCTACGATCCTGGGTAGGGAACCTCCCAGCCCAAGTCACAGCCAGGGGAGAGCCATCGGCCTGAGGCCCTACTTGCTGGCAGAGGCCTGGGAAAGGACACGGAGAGGGGGAGATTGGAGGGGAGCCAGACCTGCTCCAGAGTGCGGATCTTGGACAGCCCCACCCCCCAAGCCCAGACTTTCGGCTGAGTGGAGCAATTTCAACCCCTCCTGGCAGCTTGGCACAGAAACAAAGAGCAGAACTTTGACCCCTGCTAACAGCAGCTGTGGAGCCTGAGAGCAGGCTTATCCAACCCAGCCCCACCCAGACTCACTCCCGGTCCTGCCCCCACTGAGGGGGAGAATAAGGACAGCTCAAGCTACGATCCTGAGTAGGGAATCTCCTGCCCACCGTGCACGTCACAGCCAGGGGCGATCCATCGGCCTGAGGTCCTGCTTGCTGGCAGAGGCCTGGGAGAGGCCATGGAGTGGGGGAGAGTGGAGGGGAGCGAGACCTACTCCAGAGTGCGGGTCTTGGACAGCCCCAGCCCCCAAGCCCAGACTTTCAGCTCAATGGACCCATTTCAGCCCCTCCCGGAAGCTTTGCACAGAAACATAGAGTACACCTTTGAATATGCTAGCAGCAGTTGTGGAGCCTGAGGGCAGGCTATCCCAACCCACCCAACCCAGACTCACTCCTCCCACTGAGGGGGAGAATAAGGACACACCTGGAAATCCTAGGGCCCCACCCACCACCCAAGGCACAAGAGGGCCTCTCCAGAGGAATAAGAGCTAGCTACAGCACCCAAAAACAGCACTGCAGCTCGCTCCTCCCTGCAAGTGTGACCTACTGATAGGGAGGTCATCCTGCACACCCTTTTACTGCATCTACTGATTCATGATAAAGGGTGTGGTTGAATCTCACCCACAAACACCACCTACTGGCTCAGAGGCTAAACAGGGCATGTCATTATCCAAACAAAAATTTAAAGGCAAGAAGGAACAACTGATCCACATGGGAAGGAACCAGCGAAAGACGTCTGGAAGTATGAAGACTCAAATGGAGAGCACACCCCCAAAGAGGAACAACAGCTCCCCAGCAATGGACATTAACCAAACTCAGAACACTAAAATGACAGAAGAAGAATTTCAAACATGGATTGCAAGAAAACTGAATGATATCCAAGAAAAAATGGATAATCAACACAAAGAAACCACAAAA
>CAUYRB010019866.1:0-10401 GCA_963574695.1 Propithecus perrieri
CCATTGCAATCTCCAAGGAGCCATGTGGGAGACAAGCCCAGTGTCCCAGGCCATGCCAAGAGCATCTATACCACATCATCTGTGCTGAGGAGATACATTAGCATTACTTTTTGATACAGGAAAGTGGACTCCAAAACTGGAGTCCTGCCTGAAGGCCAAGTGGGTTCTTGACTTCACGCAGGAAAGAATTCAAGAGTGAGCCAACAGGTTAAGGCAAAAGCAAGTTTATTGAAGTAAGAAAAGAAAAAAATAAAAAAAGGAGGCTACCCTATAGACATGGCAGTGGCTATTTCTCAGAGTAACAGAGTAGCACCTTGTGAGTTTCCGGGGTCTTATTGTATACCTTTCATTTAATTTTATGTTAAGTGGAGGGAGGAATATTCGTAAGATTTCTAGGAAAGGGGTGGGGAGTTCCTGGAACCAAGGGTTCCTCCTTTCGTAAAACCATGCAGGGTAAATTCTGGCAATGGCCATTTGTAAACTGTCATGGCCCTGGTGGGGATTTCTTTTAGTATGTTAATACATTATAAGGAGGGTATAATGAGCAGTGAGGGTAACTGGGGGTCATTTTTCACCACCATCTTGGTTCTAGCTGATTTTGTCTGGCTTTTCCATTGCCTCTTGCTTTATCAGAGATCTTGGCTCAGGTCTTAGGACTCTTTATGAAGCAGGGCCTGCCATCCCTATCTCATTTTCAACATTATTCAGAAAGGATTTCGCTTTCACAGCAATCAGAATCTCTCATCAGTCACGCAGCACTGACATCTACCAGAGCCCTGAAACGTTGCCCAACCCTGTCAGACCTACCCTTCGAGAACAAGCAGCCCTACCTATTCGACAGCCCAGGAGCCTCTTAAACTCCTGCGACAGGAAATGACACCCTGAACATTTTAACATCTCCCCTGAGCCTCAAGTCATACAGCTCTACAAAATGAAACACCTTTGAAAATAGCACTTGACAGTTTGACAAGGGTATTTAGTGAGCAACAAACATCATGCCTCTGATATGATGTAGTAAAGAAGACAGCGGTAAAGAGAATTTTCTCTTTAGGAAGGATTTGTTACCCATCAGGCTGTGAGTACTCGCAATGTGTCCAAGTAGATAGAGATAATGAAGTTGGGAAGATCAGAGCTTATAACCCTCTTTTACAGCTATTGCTGAGTGCTCTCTCAACTTTTAAAAATAGAATCCATCTAAATAGTTGTCTTCTTTGCACAGCTCTCCCTTGCGTTAGGATTTCCCATATGCGTTATGGATGAAACTGTGGGTCTCCCTCCTGTAGTTCTTAGCCCACCTCTGAAGCGATCGACAGGTAGATTCTAATCGCACCTACAGCTTTCTGTTTCCCTTTGCCTGGGGCCAATTTTTGGCCCTGGGACTGTGTTTGGCAGGGAGTTAAAGCCACCAGGAGCGCCTCCCAACCAATGAATAGCAGGAGTTAGTAGTTATGTGGCTGTTTTTTCCTCCCATGGTGAAATAATTCTAATAGAATCTCTTAGAGGATCCAAATCAGGGTTGAACAGTTTTCAATAGCAGTAACCCACTCATTAATAAAACCTTTATTGCTTTCTCTCCCTTTTATTTCTCACTTGTTCACTCCTTCACTGTGTTCCTTATGATCACCTTTCAATATACTACATGGTTGTGTCCAAATCCTGGCTTTAACATCTACTTTTGAAGGACCCTGACTAAGATGTACAGTGTAGGGTTAATATATCTATGAATCACAATCCCAAATAGCTTCAATCATAAGTAATAAATTTATGCGTTAAAATAAATTATCCCTAAAATAAAATATTGTTTTTCTACCCTCTTTCATCTTTATTGGTTTGATTTATTATAAGAAAAGGATCTTCTTTTTTAACTTTGTAAGAAAATTACAATGAATGTCAGCAGCAAAAACTCAAAAACAAAAAACTTAAAAGACTCAATGCAAACCATTTGCCTGAGTATGTCACTCTTTAGTGTTTGTATTGTCCATACCATTTCCTCTAAATATATGCATTTTAGATTCAGGTTTATCTTTAAGCTGGATGCCTAGCATTTTCTAAAATTAGCTATCAGAATTGTCCTCTAAATCCCTTTACAACAGTCCAAAGTTATGAAGTTCTCTTTGGGGTAAAGCACAGAGGAATGTGAGTTTGATTTTGTTGAGTTAGAGAGATCTGTCCTTGGGAAATGTTTGTTGTGTTTAATTATGTACCTGCGTGTCTTCATGAGGCACTCTCTCTGTTAAAGCAATATTGATCTACTTCCTTTCTATCTAAGCATTCTATTTCACAGATCACTGTAGACATGACAAGCATTCCAAAAAATGTAAGTCTAAAGAAAAATATATAAAGCCAAAAGATAAAAAAAGAGCACCAGCTCCTGTTTTTATATTTTTGCATTAGTTTGTTGATAAAATAGGAAGGAACAAAGGTGATTTTTTTTACATTGTACACTCTAGAGCATTTAAATGCTGCTGGGTGAAATGAAAAAAAAAATCAAATGAAAGCTGTAAGTGCATTTTTGGATCAATTTACATAGCTCTACACCTGGGGCCAACTTGCCCTGGTTCTGATGGACAGGCGTCTGTTGGCTCCTTCTTGAATTCACCTTCGCTTATGGGGCTAAGAAGGCACTTGTCATTTCAACCGCATCTAATGTCATTTAGAGACTATAACAGAGAATAAAAGAAAAACAAACACTGAAATTGGAAGGCAGCTGGCATAATTCAAGGTGAATCTCACACTTGGGGATAGTCTTTATAAGAAGGTAGCAGAAACAATAGCTATAATTTGTGTCAGGGTGCATTCTTAAGAGCTTTCAATTGTCTGATGGAATAAATGGGAATGCTGCTAATGAAAAAATGATTAAGGGGGAAAAAGAAACCTGGGGGTAACTGGCTGCCTAAGACATTTAGTGATGGAATATGACACTGTTTGCTTCTAGGTCACTGGTTCCAATTCAGCCTACATCAGTAGCAGTGGAAAGCTATGATCATCTAACCCGTGTTTGGTGTCCCATTTGAAATAGTGAGATGGTCTTAGTTTAGAGAACACAAGTCTGTTGCGGCCATAAATATATCAGGGTACCAGTGATAGCATTCTTAGTTGTTTTGCAGTTACTAAACAAAGACCAGATTTTGCGTAAGACCCAATTCAGTTCTGATCTTTCTTACCAAAACTTCAACCTTGCTCCTCAAAAATTGAATAACAATATTTTTCCTCAGAGACTTTGGAGATTAATTGGCGACTTTGGTTTGCTCCAAATAGCAACTACTAGTTTCATAGAGTTTCTATTTTAAAGTCAAAAATAAATAAATCGCATCCTATTATTTGAGACGATATTTGAAAGGAATTTGCATTGATTAAGGGTTGTCTTTATTTATTTTTTTCCCTTACTTTTTTTAAGCTTCTTTGAAAGCACAGCTTGGGTTTCTGGATAATTTTAGAAATGTGACAAAAAATAACTTTTAAAAATGTCATGTAGAATCCCTCTATTCTCAGTTCAACATTAAGTTTCTCTAGAGAAGCATCAAGCTTGAAAGGTATTGACGGATAGACACATACATTGGTAGGAAGACCACAGGAAATCAGGGACCATTTATGTAACACATACAAACAGGAGCAATGTAATATTTACCAAACCTTGGGGCAGCAGCAGGGGTTTTGTGTTTTTTTTTTGGTCTTTTTTTAAAATAAATAATTGTTTATTCCAGCCCAAGGGGAAGAAGTTAAATTTGAAAAGAGTAAACAACAATGAAGACAATTATTTTTCAGCTGTGAACGAAAGTCTTTCAAATAGTCACCAAGTCTAAATATACTGTCTCTATACATGGCATTCCAGATAAGATTTCCATTTTGAAGGTTTTGGCAGTTTATGTCATTTTGAAGTATTAAATAGGAATAGTAATAGATTAAATGAAGTCTGTGTCACTGAGATAATGTTGCATGGGCTTTTGTATCCAAATAGCTTGGAATCTTGGCTCCAAGATTTACTTGAGTTTTTACTACCAGTATTCTCTTAAACAAAAGAGTAATCTTTCTAGCCTCAATCTTCCATCGTTAATTACTAATCCTGAATCTATGAAACTATGCATAACAGTATCAAACTTATTTGGTTCTTGTGGTTATGTAGAGAATATGGACATGATTATTATTTATTTGTTTCCATTTAAATTTTGATTTTATATATATTAATATATATGCCATATATGAAATTATATAGAATATTATATGTGTTGCAAATTTTATTTAGTATGTAAAACTTGAATTCAAGATATTCATTAATCTTCTTTGACCATATGGATGATATATAGACATTTATAGTTTAACACGAATTGGATAAACAAACACTGCCTAAATACAAATTAACAAAACAATAAACCAACAAAGAAAAACAAGACTTGGATAGCAATGGAAGCTCTGAGACTCCTAAATAGCAACAGAACTCCTCCCCATCAAGGTCTCATAAGCAAAGGGACAGACACAAGGTGTCAGATGAATATTTCGATATTGTGTTTATTGTTAAGAGGCCAATAACTCCCAGTAATTGTAGAAGGTGGCTGCAACCCAGGGCCAAAAAGGGAGTCAATTCCTTACTCCTCCTCGAATCTCGCCTTGGCACAGGAGGGGCTGCAAAGTTTACAAGGACATGTGACAGCAGGTTTTATTGAGGATCAGGGAAATTTGCAAAGTAGGTCACTTGACGAATGGAGAGACCACTGGGCTCAGGAGAGGAAGATGGAGTACCCGACCCAGGCGTGGTTAAGGCTCTCCTCACTATGGACTAGCTGGGGGACTGTGCGAAAAATCACGTACCATCTCTATGCCTCAGTCTCCTCCTCTATAAAATGGAGATCGTTAAGATGTGTTTCAGAGCATTGATGGAAAAATTAAATGAGTTAACTGTGTCAAAACTTAGAATATGAGTCATTGTTTTTTTTTTTTTTTTTTTTTACCTACATTTATGACTAGACCCATGAGAGAAGTGTGGGAATGGGACGTGTTCCCCTAATTCAAGGCCTGGGACACTAGTATCATATGTGGACTGACACATGTTGATAACCTGAGCTATAATGTTAAAGAGTAAATAAGGAGTGGAGAGAGAAGCTACAAGTGTTCATTTCTTTATTGTCCTCGATCGAAACATGAGCAATGAGAGGCAACGCTGCCCTCCCACCTCAGACACTCATTTTATTAGGTTTTGAAAGTTCCAAGGTAAAAGCATCTTGAACGCATCTTTAAAAACTCTTTAGGTCTTGTGAACTACAGCAACCTGTGTGTATATGTCGTATTTCTCTCTCTGCCTTGGGGACAACAGATAAGTGTGCGCTTTAGAGAATGGAGATGGAAGCTAAAAGTGGCCTATTTTTGCTTGGCTCTTCCATTCTTTGCTGAAAAAATCCAAACCATACCTCCATTTGACCTCGTAGGATGAGAATTCCACTTACTTCCATTTATGTAAGAAGTTTGTTAAAAATATTAAAATCCACGGACTCAGTAGAGGACTCTGTTGAAGTGCTATATAGCTCTGTGGTATTATTTAAAAACGTGTGCTTTTAGAATGAACACAAGATTAGGTGGATGGAAATAATAAAAACTTGAATCGTTTCTTCTAGGATTCTTACGGGGGAAAATTAAATTCAAATCGGTTTTCTTATAGGCAAAGGCAGAATCCTTCTGGTAATGAAAATTAATAGCAGTGACTGAGTTTTCAAAGCTCTTTCATATCCATGGTTTTAGGTGATCATTTTAACAGTTTTGGGAGCAAGGACATCATTATCATTTTTGTTTTGTGCATGAGAAAATTGAGCCTCCGATGGTTGTGATTGCTCCTGGTCACACGGCTACGAAGTAGAAGAGGCAGGAGTCAAACTGCAGGGATCCACGGTTCCTTCTGCCTCACGGAGCTGGCACTAAGCTCTTTATGATTTCACTTGCATTTTATTAGGCATTGGGCTGGCTGTTTTGTTCTGTAAACGTCTCTCAGAAATTACAGTAGTAATAGAAGGTCATTTCGTTCATCACATATTTATGACATACCTATTATGCTTTTTGATAATGCCTTCTTTTTATAGTTCTCAGGTACACAAAATGAGATCAGCTTACACTATATACTTGCCTCTATGGAGAACCATTTATTCAGCATTTCGACTACTGCTGTTCCCGTTGCAGAGATCTAAGGCTAAAGGTATTCTAAATAGGAAACAGATCCCGTAAGACTATATACTAAAACAAACAAACTAGGGAGCCAAATAATAGATCATCCTTAACATAGCTACAGGTTATTCGAACAACCGCTTGAAGTTTAGAAAGACGTGCTACCATTTTCAAGTTATTTCTATTTTGTATTTGGATCTGAAAGATTGAATAATAGATTCCCACCTTGGAGGACCTTAGCACGGATCATATACTTCCTGGCATGCTGTTGAAAGATGCCTTAGTGGAAAATGCATGGTTTATTGCATTCTCACCTCCATCTGCCAAAGTTATGAAACTGAAATAGTCTCTCTTTTTGAGCCATATTTGTGAATTACTGCTCACATTCATTGGTGAAGTAGAATGACCCTGATAGGTGTCTTAATTTTGAAGCCTAAGTATTTTATAATTGGCCAAATAACAAATGAGTCAGATATGGAAATACTTCATTTTATTGTGCTTCACAAATAATTGTAAAAAAAATTCCAAAATATTGTATATTTTTACAAATTGAAGGTTTGTGACAACATTGTGTGGAGGAAGTCTGTTGGTGCCATTTTTCAACATCACGTGCTCACTTCCTGCTTGTGTGTCACATTTGGTAATTCTCACAATATTTCTACTTATTCATTGTTATCATGACTGTTATGGTAATCCGTGATCAGTGATCTTTGATGTTACTATTGCAATTGTTTGGGACCACCATGAACTGTGCCTATCTATGTAAGGAGGAAAACTTAACTGAGAAATGTTGTGAGTGTTCTGACTGCTCCATCAACTGGCTGTTCCTTTGTCTTTGTCTCTTTCCCTCTTCTGGGACCTCCCTGTTCCCTGAATATTGAAATTGGGCTGAATAAAAACCCTACAATGAGCTCTAAGTGTTCAAGCACAAGGAAGAGTTGCATGTGTCTCACGTTTTTCATGTCTGTTTTTCCATTCCTGAGATACTTCACTTAAGGTAATGGCCTCCAGTTCCATCCAAGTTGCTGCAAAAGACATTATTTCATTATTTTTATGGCTGAGTAGTACTCTGTGACATATATATACTACATTTTCTTTATCCTCTCATCAGTTGGTGGGCACTTATGTTGATGCCACATCTTTGCAATTGTGAATTGTGCTGTGCTAAACATTCAGGTGCAAGTGTCTTTTTGATATAATGGCTTATTTTCCTTTGGGTAGATATGCAGTAGTGGGAGGTAGGTCTACTTTATAACATTATGTCCAATAGAGGCATTTTCCACTTGAGTTTACTTCTTTTCTTCTAAAAACATACAATATTTCTTGAAGGCAGGGACAGTATTATATTGATATATCTGCATTTTTTGATTTTTAATTATGATGGATACATAATAGTATGTATTTATGGGTACATGTGATATTTTCATACAGGCTTCTGATGTGTAATATCAAATCATGGTAATTGGTGTATCCATCACTTGAAGCACTTATCATTTCTTTGTGTTAGGAACATTCCAATTCCACTCTTTTAGTTATTTTTAAATATGCAATAAATTATTGTTAACTATAGTATTTGTTCTCTAGTTTTTGACATAGTGTGTTATACAGTAGTGTTCAGTAAATGTGTATTTCAATGAAAGAATAAATGAACTAATGGAAAGGTCAATGATAAGACCCAGATTTACTCCATTTATTCCCCAGAAGTTACAGCTTTCTCATCCATAGTATAAAATAATGCATTAAAATATTATTCAAGTTCCAGTTGGCCTTCAGAATATATTTATGTTTGACTAGTTTGAATGTAACAAAATGAGAACTCAACAGCAATGATTCAGGCATATCCCATAGTCTCTCATTGATGCAGATTTCAGTCTTTTTCTCCTTTTTTATTATATTCAGGTGAGTGCTAATACAGTGGCTCCTCCTTTTCCATGAAGGATAGGTTCCAAGACCCCCAGTGGATGCCCGAAACTGTAGATTGTACCAAATCATATATACACTTTGTTTTTGTCTATACATACATACTAAGATAAAGTTTAATTTATGAATTAGGCATAGTAACAGATTAACAGTAACAACTAATAATAAAATGGACTATCTATAATAATATACCTTGGTAAAAGTTGTGTGAATGTGTTCTCTTTCTCTCTCTCTCTCTCTCTCTCTCAAAGTTCCTTATTGTCCTGTACTCACCTGTGTTCAGACTGTGGTTGACAGTGGGTAGCTCAGACTAGAAAGTAGAACTGCAGATGAACCGGGAACCACTGTATTAATAACCTCAAATGTGCCTCCATGACATTCTGGATCTGTGCTAATTTTTTATGCAATACTTTAATCATAAAGTTTAGATCTAAAAAGGACTAGGAAGAGATCTAATCAAACCTCATCACTGTACAAGACAATTAACTGAGTCTCAGAGAAAATAAATGTTTTTCTGCTTCTGTAAGTGACCTCTTGCTAAATGCAAAAGCATTTGAGTAGCGAAGTAGAAAGGATCCTAATGATGAAAAGAGAACTAAGGTAAGTGAAGCTTCTCTTCCCCTCTCACTTACCTTCCGGAGCAGAAATATGAAGAATATTAAGGCTGGAAGAAGAGATTTATAAAATAACTGTGTGTGGCACCCTTGAGGGTATAAATACGTCAATCAGTATAAAACTTTTAACATCAGGCATGGTTTCTTCTACCTCTGTGGTTTTTCTGCAGTTTAAAATCACACACACACAAAAAAACAAAGAAAAAAATCCATATTTTAGGGAAAGTTTAATTGAGATAAGGAGTTTTTAAAATTGTTTTTATCCAATGAAGCCATTGAAGAAAATTTGTTTAAAGCCACATTTTGAAAACACAACCAAGGTTATCTTTAACACAATTGAATTGAATTGAATTTTTTATTAACAAAAAATAAAATCTGATTTTTAATGCTAAAAAAATAAAATCACAAAAAGTTTTCTAATCGTTTCTTCTTTAAAATGGTGCTTATTTCAACGCCAACGTCATAGTTTCAAAGAGCCCATATTTCTTACAACTAAGCCTCACAGTGAATTTGAAACTATTTAATGATGTGATTTTACATGTATATATGTACACTCGTGTGTATATGTTTAATTCTTATTCAAAGCAGAAGTTGTTTTATATCTCTAGAGCAAACAATAACCTTCCTTCCTTAAGCCATAATTTCTTTGCATTTAATACACCTATTTATCTCTGTTTCTCGCATTTCTGTAAGAGAAGGCAAGTGGATAACCACACTTAGATAGAGCTAACCTCAATTCTGCCTATAACTTTTAACATGAAGTCATTTTCTAAAAATCATTTTACTTAACTCTCTCCATGATTAATTGAATAATCTTTCCTAGGGTTTACTTCACAAAGTAGAAAAAGCATGTATCTCAGTTGTCTATTAAATGTGTTTTGCTAAAAAACTAAGTCTAGTTTCCACAAATGGGTAGGAATAATTGGTCAGGCAGCTGTTTCCTGTGAAGTAGAGAAGGACAGCAGCAGAACACTGATAATATTGGTGGCAGACAATTCAATTGTTCAATTTGTGTCCATTTAGAATCTTGTCTATCTTTAATATCATCTGACAGCACTTTTAGTTGTATTACTTGCTAATCGAGAGTGCACGGAGAAAAATAGAAACTGACAAAACATCTTTTTAGATTTATAGTGATATTGTGTCTACGAGAGATGGAAATACAGACAGCGGAGGAAAATGAGAGAGGGAAAGGACTCATAGAATCTTAAATTTTACATGCATTTTGTATATAATTCTAATCTTTCTTTTTATACTTTTTTTTTATTTCAGCATATTACGGAGGCATAAATGTTTAGGTTACATGTATCGCATTTGCCCCACCCAATCCAGAGCTTCAGGCATGTCCATCCCCCAGATGGTGTGCACCGCACCCATTAGGGGTAAATATGCTCATCCCATTTCCCCCCCTCCCATCTGCCCTACAGCTGATGAATGTTACTACTACGTGTGCACGTGAGTGTTGGTCAGTTAATACCAATTCCACAGTGAGTATATGTGGTGCTTGTTTTTCCATTCTTGGGATACTTCACTAGTAAAATGGGCTCCAGCTCTACCCAGGATAATACAAAAGTGCTATATCACCATTGTTTTTTGTGGCTCAGTAGAACTACCATTTTAATACAACGTACATTGACAAGATATTTTGAGAGAGACTATGGCATAGTGGTTAAGAACATGGTACCAACTGTCTGAGTTGAAATCTCAGATCCATTGCTAA
>CAUYRB010019868.1:0-49240 GCA_963574695.1 Propithecus perrieri
TTTTCCCATTCTGTGGGCTGTGTATTCACTCTAATGATAGTTTCCTTGGCAGTGCAGAAGCTTTTTAATTTGATTAGATCCCACTTATTTATTTTTGTTGCTGCGGCGATTGCTTTGGGGTTCTTCTTCAAGAATTCCTTGCTTAGGCCGACGTCTGAAAGGGTCTTCCCAACATCTTCATTTAGAATTCTTAATAATTCTTTATTTTTTATTTATTTATTTATTTTTGAGACTGAGTCTCACTCTTTTGCCTGGGCTAGAGTGCCGTGGCATCAGCCTAGCTCATAGCAACCTCAAACTCCTGGGCTCAAGTGATCCTTCTGCTTCAGCCTCCCAAGGAGCATGCACCACCATGCCTGGCTAATTTATTCTATATATGTTTTTTAGTTGTCCGGCTAATTTCTTTCTATTTTTAGTAGAGACGGGGTCTCACTCTCTTGCTCAGGCTGGTCTCGAACTCCTGAGCTCAAGCAATCTTCCCGCCTCGGCCTCCCAGAGTGCTAGGATTATAGGCGTAAGCCACCGCGCCCAGCCCTGTAATATTCTTTAAAGTAAGTAAAGTGTTTCCCTGAGTTCTGTGAGCTCTCTAGCAAATTAATTGAACTGAGGAGGGGGTCATGGAAACTCTGATTTATGGCCGATGGGTCAGAAGCACAGGTGACAGCCTGGGCACTCTGATTGGCATCTGAAGTCGAGGGCAGTTTTGAGGACTGAGCTTTTAACTCATGGGATTGGACTCTCTCTCCAAGTAGATAGTGTCAGAATGGAGTTAAATTGCCCGCCGAGCTGGTGTCTATTGGAGAATTGATTGCTTGGTGTGTGGAAAAAAGCCTCCATGCATTTGGTGTCAGAAGTGTTGTGTTGAGTGTGTGAATGTAGGAAAACACTTAGGCTTTTCCTATCTCTTGGAGGTATTGATACTATTCACTAAAAAGTGCTCTGTGGAACACCAGACCAGATACATGATCCTGGAACCAAGAGCTACCTGGGAAGCTCTGCACACTATAGCTCTCACTTGGATACTAGTAATTCAGATTATTCTATTAAAAGTCCTAAAAAGTCCACCTATATACTTTGTTTAACTTTCTAAGATCATGAATTGCTTTTTAAAAGTAATACCCATTAACTTACCATGGAAAAAGAGCAGAACAAACATAGCTTGAACAAATGAAGCCTCCCCCATCCCTTCTCTTATCACAAAGGCTGAGGAGAGGCTGGGACAGAAATTATTGTTTCCTTGTTAGTTTTTCTGTTCTTTCAATGGAAAATGTCTCTAAACTCCTTTGGTATTCCGTAGCTGATTTTATGACCAAAGCCGTAAAATAATAGGCTGTTAGACGGGACGCACACTGAGATCCACTTAGCACAGTGGAGTCCCTGATTACATAAGACCCCTTTTGAAAGTCTCTTGAAGTCTTTTCAGGGTCCTCTAAATATGACCAGGAGGCCAATTGTAGCAGTAGTGAGATGTTTTGAAGCAAAATAGTCAATATATATGGCCTTACTTTAACCCCGATTCTTACTTAACCCCAGCATTTTCACTGATTTGTCTCCCATGCAGATTTCATCAGGAAGCTCACTGAGCTGGTGGCTTTGCTGCACTGGTAAAGTCAGGTTCTCACTGAATAGTGACACTGGTGCTCAGTGTAATTGCCCTCTCTGAAACTTCTCCTGATTACGCCTTGAGTTTTGAGTTGCCTCCTTTGTCTCACATGAATGAGACTATTCTTTCCAGGTACAAGATATTTTAACTTCTGTATTTAATGCCTTTGATGGACTGAGCTAAGAAGACTAAACAATCTCCAGGGCTAAGAAACAAGCATCAGTGGCCAGAGGAGTCAGATGTCCACACCTTGGTGGTGTCTGGTAAGTCAACAATGGTGAATCCCAGCTCAGGGCAGGGAAAAGCGTCCTAAACCAGGGGATCCAGTTGTTGGCTTTGACTCAACCACTAGACAGCTCTATGAAATTTGAAATTAAAAAAAAAGAGGCCACATGTCCTCATTGGGCTTCATTCCTCTAATATGTGAAATGTGACAACTGGACAAGAAGATTGATAATGCATTCCATAGCAGTGGTTCTTGACTTCTGCTCTGCACTGAACTCACCTGGGGAGATTTTAAAATTCCCATTTCCCTGGCTATACCCAAAACCTAGTAACCAGTGCTTTCAGAGCTCCTCAGTTGATCCCATTTTGTAGCCAATATTGAGAACTATTGCTCTGTACACCTTTTTATTTACTTATTTTTTTACTTGGGTCAAAGGATATATGTGCTTTACCCTTTGATAGATATTTCTTTTTAAAAAATTATTATTTCAGTAGATTTAGGGGGCAAAAGTGGTTTTTGTTCCATGGATGAGTTGTATAGTGGTGAACTCAGGGCATTTAGTGTATCTGTCACCAGCATAGTGTGCGTTGTACTCAATAGGTAATTTCTGATCCCTTACGCCTCTTCCATCCTCCTCTTCTCTCAGTTTCCAATGTCCATTATACCACTTTATGACCATATATGCCCATAATTTAGCTCCCACTTATAAGCAAGAACATGTGATATTTGTTTTCTTATTCCTGAGATACTTCACTTAGGATAATAGTCTTAAACTCCATCCAAGTTGATGCAAAAGACATTATTTCATTCTTCTGATGGCTGAGGTACTCCATGATATATATGTACATATCTACGCCATATTTTTTCATCCATTCATTAGCTGATGAGCACTTAGATTGATTCCATACCTTCGCAATTGTGAATTGTGCTATGATAAACATTCGGATGCAAGTGTCTTTTTAATATGATGGTTTCTTTTCCTTTGGGTAGATACCCAGTAGTGGGATTGCTGGAGTGAATGGCACATCTACTTTATTTCTTTGAGGCTCTCCATGCTGTTTTCCATAGAGGTTGTACTAATTTCCATTCCCCCATCAGTGTATAAGTGGTCCCTTTTTACTGCATGCATGCCAACATCTATTGTTTTTTGCCTTTTTAATAATGGTCATTCTGACGGGGGTAAGGTGGTATCTTAATCTATATGCACGTTCTTTTCCATTCTGAGCCACTGCATATGCTATTTCAAGTGTGCTCCGTGAACCCGCAGTATCGAGTTTGTTAGAAATACAGAATCCTGATCCCTACCTCAGGTCTACTGAATTAGAATCTGTATTTTGACAAGATCTCCCAATTGTTTTTTATGTACGATAAAGTTTGAGAAGCACTGTACTACTTAACAGATTTAGAATCATAAGGCCTTCGTAAGTTGTAGTGATCATTTCTGGAAATACAAAATAACTATGTATAAAATGTTTAAAGTGAAAAAAATGATGGAATTACAAAACTAAGGAACAAGACATTATCAAAAAATGAACAGGTAGGCCAGGCGCGGTAGCTCACGCCTGTAATCTTAGCACTCTGGGAGGCCAAGGTGGGCGGATCGTTTGAGCTCAGGAGTTCGAGACCAGCCTGAGCCAAGAGCAAGACCTCGTCTCTACTAAAAATAGAAAGAAATTAGCTGGACAACTAAAAAAAAAATATATATCTATATAGATAAACAATTAGCCAGGCATGGTGGCACATGCCTGTAGTCCCAGCTACTCGGGAGGCTGAGGCAGGAGGATCGCTTGAGCCCAGGAGTTTGAGGTTGCTGTGAGCTAGGCTGACACCATGGCACTCTAGCCTGGGCAATAGAGTGAGACTCTGTCACAAAAAAAAAAAAAAAAAAAATGAACAGGTGAATTTGAAAAAAATAAAAAACTAAATAGAACATCTGAAATAGAAAAAAATATAATCATTAAAGAAATACTCAAGCAGTGTTATAAAACAAATATTAATACAAAATCTGTTGTTTTTTGTTCCAACTGTTCTGAACATTATTTATTTTTTTGAAAAGGCAAAAGTTGGATATGGTTTTTTAGACATTTCTGAGTGCGTCAAACAAACTGCCATCTTTCCCAAAAACATGTCGGAAAAGACCAAAAGAGAAATCTTATTTCCCGAATAGCTTTGGACTTAAGTAAAGATACCCTTTTATTTCATGTACATTGTCGATGAACATTTATACACACACACGGATAAAGCTTTGAGATTTAGAATTGGAACTAATGTAAGTGTTCTCTGAAGTTGGCCCTTGTCAAGTTCCTTGGTATCATTTCCAAATATTGGTCATACTGACTTTGGAATTGGGAGATTCTCTGGTAGAACCTATCTCTCAACAGAACTCTGACCCACAGGACAGTCCTTCTTGGGGTTGAGGGAAGGGACAATTTTAATGACTTACACAGCATCCAGCTTTGTCCCATTGAAAGCAAGTCCTTGGATTGAAGTAAAGCCATTGTTGTACAGTTTCCTACAACCAATAGAGAGAGGAGAAGTCAGTGACCTGTGAGAAGTGGTGCTGGCACTTTTCTGAAGGGTTGGGTTTACTTTCCTTTCTTCAGTGTCAGAAATGCACATAAAGGTTTTGCAGTCCCACATGTGTGCCCCCAAGAACACTTTACAGTATGCCTTGTTTGAGACATAAGATAATATTTCTCAGTTTGAATGTTCATTCTCCAGACTTAGCTCCTAATAAATTTAAGCTGTTTCTCAGAAACAGATTTACTTCAGAAACAAAGATTTGCTACCGTTAAGGATTTTAAAAGAATGTCCTACATACATTCAGAAAAAGAGGTGTCAGGTAATAGTTAACCCAATGTCAATAGTTGAGGAGGAACTGCAGTTTCTTAAAATGAATATTTTGAAAAACATTAATTTGAATGTATATGTTTTTTATTGTTCTGTTTAAAATGTTATTTAACATTTTCATTTTATCAATCTTTTTATCCTCAGGACTTATCATAGATTAAATGCTTAATGGTTGTGGGCTAAATTAAATTGAACCTCGTAGACAAAGCTATGAAGGTAGATAGACCATGCCCTTTTGTGGAAATTTTAATATTTTAACTTGTTGCTGTGTTTCTGCAACTAATTAACTCATAACAATGATTCCAGGGGGCCAGTCTGAAACGTTATCACTTGCATTTCTTAGTGAAGTTACTGAGACATGGAGGTGACTTGCCAAATATGCATTGGTCTAGAACTGTTGAGAATTAGGATCTCTGACGCCAAATACAATTCTTCCCACTTAGCAAAAGCATACATCCCTTCTGAAGAAGAAGGAGCCTCAGCCTTGGGAGCTCTGAGCCATATGGGGATGCATAGCAGTTATTAGTGGTTATTTGCACTAAGGTAAGAGAAGACAGCCATGACCACAGTCAGGTATAGCTAGTGGGAACCCCTGTTGGCAATTGTAGGGGAACTTTGAAAACTACAGCAACCTACAACATGTGAACTTTGGCAACGCATTGTAAAGCATACAGGAGAGTCCAAATTTAGATTAGACCTGGCTCTGCCACTTAATAGCTGGGCGATCCTGAGAATTTCTCAACCTCTCTTATCCTCACTTTCTTTATCTCTAAGAATATGATAATGATACCTAAGCTAAAGGTTGCCGGGAGGATCAATTAACTGTGTATTTAACAGAGTGAGGCCTGCTTATGAAATGACCACGTTCAAAGAGGTATCCTAAAACCTGGATTTATCCTATATAGTTGTGGGAAGTGAGAAATAATCTCATGGTTTTGTTGTTGTTTATGTGTTTTTTATTTTATTTTATTTTTTTGTTTTAAATAATTAGATAGTGGGTTTAATTTCAGCTACTAAGGTGTCCTGGGTGAAGACTACAATATAACAGGAACATAGGCACAAAGGCTGAAGAAAACTCTAATGGATCAGTTAGTTTTTTCTGAACTAGATGGAGCTATTTTGTGAAGATGTGAGAATTATGCATTTGACATTTTTGTTTTCCCCAACTTTTTGAGAGTCCTGCTCATTAGACATGTTTTTTGTTTGAATTTATTTCAGAGATGAAATAAAACCCATAATGAACAAATAGGCCTTGAAAAGGGAAAATAGTGAAGAAAGACAAAAGGATTATAGACTTTGATTGAAACTCTATCCTACCAGGAATATGGGTACAAATTCTGCTGTTGGAACATGTATCCTTTCATGTGGATAGGTATCTAAGCATGAGCTTCAAAAAAGCAAGGACTTTTGTGGAAATGTAGAAATAATCATCTGAAAAGATAATGAACAACCCATGCCTCCCCTCCTCTACAGTTCAGGAAATATGAGGTTTCCTCACTCAGATGTTTATCAAGTGCCCACGGGGCCCCTTGCCGTGGCAGGTGTGGGACAGTGAGCTACTCTCACTTGCAAGGCTGCTTGAGATAGGGGGTCCTTAGAAAAAAGGTGCCGAAAGGTAAAGGTAACGTTCCTTAAAGGGGTTTAGAATGGAAGTGCCCTGGTGATGGGCACTAAATGGCACAGTGGAAACCTTTACGGAGAGGGTAAGTGGCCTTGAGGTTTGGGTCTGAGCAGGCTAAGAGCCTGGGGCTTTTCTGTATGGCAAAAAGAAATGGTGACTGAGAAGGTGACTTTTGCTTTTTCAAGAGAGCTCTCCCCGTGTTGTGAGAAGGATTAGCTGAAATACTCCACTTTGGATGGACTCCCAGGATGAAACAGCTTCGTAGGGCTCAAATTTATAGACTTGGAATGGCTTGGAAAACAGCCCCTTAGGAGAATTGTGAAGCTTGGATCAGTTTTTTGGGGGGGGAGTAATTCCATCAGGTTTCTATCTGATAAAGACCCCCTGACTGCGGTGTGAGCAGAGAAAGGGAGCTGGAGTGACAGTCCAGGCAAACCCCGTCCCCCAGGCCTGAACTTGGGCAGTGGCACTGAAAACAGAGAGAAGGGTCCTTCAGAAGTAGCCTCAACTCGACTTTGAGGCTAATATGATGAGAGAAGAATTTTCTACCAGCTTGGAGAATTAATTTATCCTTTATACCTCTATTAGATCTTCTCTATTAGAGTATTTTGTGAATATCCCCGATGAAGCATCTACCGCCCATCTAAAGAGCAGCACCCACTCGAGCTCTGGAAATGGTGCTGCATAGCAGCACTGTTTTCTATTCCATACCCCCTTGTAGGAGCTTAATATTAGTTTGCAGTGACCGAGTGAAAGTGAGTTCTGAGTATGAAAAATCCCTTAGTGGCACCACTTTTCTAACTTAGTGACCTTGGGAAAGTCACTTAAATTTGCTTAAACCTCAGGTTCTTCTTCTAGAGCATGGGGATCCTCAGATACAAAATATTGTACCATAAGGTCTGAAGGCCAAATGTGGTCCACTGCCTGTTTCTTTATTTTCTTTTTCTTTCTTTTTTTTTTTTTGAGGTTTTAATTCATTTTTATAAAATCTGAGCTGCTGAGCTTCAAGGTACAGCAATAGCTCAGGAAAGGTTGGGATTATCTGCTGGTCCCTGCCTCCCCAGGTCGGGGAGAAGGCGGGCTCATGCCAACAGCTGCAACTCCTCTCAACTCCCAGGGTGTGGGGGTGGGGTTGGCATAGAGGTAGGGAGAAGCTCCTGAGGCTCAGACACTGCCTGCTTCTGCCTTCTCCCCATTCCCTTCCCAGCAGAGCCTGGCTGGCCTGGGGCAGCACAGAGGCCCAGGAGCAGTTGGAGGGAGGGGGATGGGGAGAGAGCACCAAGGTGGGGAGGAACCTAGACCCTCCACTGAATCCTACAGCTCCCCACTGAATTCACAGCACAGAAAACACCTCTAGTCCAACAACCCCATGGGGAGGTATGCGGAGTCCACGGTCCAAAGGGGCAGGTGGATGAGCGATGGGCGGGGGCAGTGAAGACAACAGCAGGCTCAAGAGGGGAGAGGTGGCAGAAACTTCCTCCTACCCCTGGGAGGAGATGATGGGTGACTGATATTGATGTTAGTGATCATGGCATTCAGCTCCCGTCTGGAAGGCCAACAATGACAGGCAGAAAGAGGAGAAGGGGAGCCCCCACTCCAAGCCCAGCATTGCTTGAACAAAGCTATGACTATACCAGTCCCTCCAACTTCCTAAAAGCTCTGCCTGTTTCTATTAATATAAATAAAATTTTATTGGAACACAGACATGCTCATTATTGCATGTATTGAGTGTGGCTGCTTTTGCCATACAATGACAGACCTGAGTGGTTGCTACAAAGGCTGCATGGTCTGTAAAGACTTACTGGCCCTTTACATTAAAAATGTACCAATGACTGCTATAAGGAAATCCCGTTATCTTGTTACTTAAACCCTTTTGTAGTCTTCATTGGATGATCCCATAAGACAATACTCTTATTTAATTATGTGAAACCCTTTGTAGACTATAGAGTATATATTATAAGGTAATATGGTTCTTGGATGGTCTGTAAAAGTATGGCAGTGGTCCAAAACAAAATTTACTGGTTGGCAGAAGTTGAACTGGCAATACTCACAGTGTCAACGTTTCATTGCACAGTCCCTGAAAAGCATTCACAGGGATTGTAGTCATGTAAGGGTTGTCTGTAATTTCACTGCAAAAAAGAAGGACAAAAACACTTGATGAAAAAATGCCTTCCTCCTGGAGCTGGGCTCTTGCGGCACATATGCACTTAAATAAGTAACCCGACATGGTACCACTTGATTGTACTTCTTTTTAAGTTTCATTGACCTTTCTTAACCACTGGTGGCTCAGAGGTCTGGTGAGGTGGTGACAGCCATGCTAGATGGACATATACCCCTAACCCTAAATGTGTGGTAATCGAGGAAGATTTGGGTGTGGGCTGAGGTCCCTGACTTAATCCTCATCTCAGGAGAAGCAGACAGATCTCTGAGGCTCCTTCTGAATCTGCAACACCTTGTCCATAGCAAATAGAGTTTTCTACATGCATGGAACCTCTAAGAAGGTCGGGAGAAGTTGTTGTCTGCTTTGTCAAAGATCAGTTTGTTGTAGGTAGATGGTTTTATGAGGTCTGTCTGGAAAGTATCCAGCCATATCCAGCCATATAATATGATAAATAGAGACATGTATTGAAGAAGATACAAGATACGATATACAGGAAACATTGTACATAAGACAATGACGCCTCAGTCCCCTTCAGAGTAGGCACCTGGGACCTCACACAGTTCTCCCAGTGTCTCTTAACCTAACCCATACACATTCAACATTCTCAGGTGTTCTGCTTGTTGCAGGCCTTCCAGAATGTGGATCACTTTCAACAGGTTCTCAGCCATCTTGGAAGTGATTGTGCCACACTTTTATTTGTGCTGCACTCTGCATTGTACCCAAAAGCCTTCTGAATCATCCAAATAGTTGAATAGAATGTTCAAGCTTAAAGTAAAATTTGATGCAGACTCGTTGCTCTACTTGCTCAGTCATTTTGCATGTGACGGCCACACAGTACACATGCTCACTCAATGGCATCTAGCGCCCCACTGACTAGTATAGTGAAGGTGTCGTTGTTCACGCATGCTCAATCCAGTACATTCCCCTTGGCTGTCAGGTTACATTGATAACGACAAACCGTTCTCCTTATGTTAACAATGGCTGGATAATTTTCAGACAGACTTTGTATATCTGGGTTCTCTGTTCTGTTCCATGGGTCTATGTCTCTATTTTTGTACCACTGACATGCTGTTCTGGTTACCATGTCCTTGTAGTATAGTCTGAAGTCTGGATTTCATTTCATGATGATTACTAAAATGTCCTCCGTGTGCCAAACTCTGCTAGGCAGATACTCCTGGAGAACCTTTCTATGCCAATCTAGTTCATGGAAGACTACTTATATTTTGAACTGAGCTTTTCTATAGCAAAGAAGCATGGTTTTTTTCCTTGCAAAACCCCAAGAGTTCAAAGCCTATCACTCTGCCTTTTGCTGACTCTGCAGTGCAAACTCAACTTATAATTCTCTCTGCATATATCCTTTCGCTCCTGTACAATTAGGGAAGGCAACTGACTCGTGTCACAGGTTTTGAAAAAGAGCACATGGCCTTCAATCAGAAGTCACAGGAAGTAGTTTGAACACTGCTCCTAAGTGCTCCTCAGGACTCTGCTGAGACAAAAGCACTTAGGTTTTCTATTCTTCAGTTTCCTTATTTGTAAATAAAAAGGCAGTAACTTCCTTTTTTACTTTATAAGGCAATTTGAGTGGATCAAATGTGATGCCTGGGAAAGTGTTTACAAAGCTACTAAAAACTACATGTGAAATAAGGTATTGCTATCACCAAATGCTCCTTCTATTTGATCATTCCCATCAGCAAATATTCCTTGATTTCCTCCATTTAAAAAACACACACACACACACACACACACACACACACACACACAAACACACAAACAAAATCTTTTTCCTGACTCAGTATCCTCCAACTACTGAGATATTTTCTGTCCCCTTTTAATAGTAAAACTTCTCAAAAGAATTTCTTATGGTTGCTCTCTCTAATTCTCCCCTCCAATTCTCTCCCAACGATTCCTCCACTGGAACTCTTCTTGTCAGAATCACCAGTGCCCCACATCACTAAACCCAATGGCCATTACTCAGTCCTTGCCTTAGTTCGCCCATCTTGCAGTCACAACCAATCACTGCTTCCTCCTCGAAGCAATTTCTTTCCCCGGCTTCAAACAAACTCCATGGCTGCCTCCTAGTCTTCGTCAGTGGTGAACAGAGTATTGCCAAACATTGCATGCGTGCATACTTACAGTATAAAGAATACATCAGTGGAATAAACTTTGGTCAGGTCAGGGAATATTCTAAGTCCAGTGTTGAAAATGCCACTAAATTAATGAAAAAAAGAAAAAAAAGGGCAGAATTTAGGTAAGAAAATCAACACATGGGGAATAGAATAATGTCTTAATATTAAACATTTTGCCAAGAATGGCTTTCCTACAGCAGTGACCCAAGAGTGCCATCGTCGCAGTACCATTTTAAAAATATGTGCAGAAAAAGAGGGGAATCTGTCAAAGACAATGTCTTTACCTTCCAAATTTTGTGCCATACAGGGGAAAATGTCAAGATTAAAAGATGTGCATGAAACAGCATGAACACAAAAATGCTCAGGCTCCTGATGGCTCTCAGATTTAGTTGGTTTAACATTTGTCACAGCTACTAGAGTGTAGATAATAGAAGCAGAAATGTTTTTTGAGAGGCTTGGCATATCACAGGGTGAGACCTAGATAATACCCAGCAATGCTTTAGAGAAAATCTTCTAGTAGAAAAACTCTAGTTCCATTGATAGACTTTCTAAGGCAAATTCAGACTTGACTCCTTTTAGTGGGGAAGGCATAGGGTTTGGAGAGGCAGCAGGAGCCACAGGTCTCAAAATGAACAAATGAAATATTCTAGATAACAAAGGAGAGAGGCGAGACTCCATAAGGTATATTTGAAATACAGTGAACAAACTGGTTTAATTGCAATAGTTCATATGGAAGAGTGGACTAAAAAGCCCAATAGTCAAGTGGGGGCCATATACTTGGACCAGGACCTCTCTACAGAAATCCCAACAAGTCCTTGTTTTTGACATTTCTTCTAAGTTACTTGAACCCCTAAACTCTTCCTGAAGGCAAGGGCAATGTCTTAGAATCCTGTGTGTTCCCCACAGAACTTTGTACATACTAGGGGATTGTCGCATCAAAGAGTTATTGGTTGATGTGAGACTCGAAGTCCGTAAGAAGAGCAATTGCTCTCCTTGTTCCGTAAGTTTTCATTGCACCCCAGATATCCTTTCAACTACATATCCCATCAGTATCGTCTATTCTCCTGGCATCTCCCACTCCCACCTCTTCAATATGCAACTATTTTTAGTTCCCCAAATAAGCCATGTGGTTCCATACTTCTGTGTCTTTATCATGCTATTCCATCCAGTTGTGTTTCTCTTCTACTCCTCCACCTTCTTTTCCTGATAACTTCTATTCATCCTTAAAGACTTATCTCATAAAATATCTATGGATATGTATTCTAAAGGCCTGGATGTTAATAGTGATTATTTCTGGGTATTGGGATTAAGGTTGGCTTTTATTTTCTTCATATTGTTTTTGTTTTCTAATTTTTACAATGTATATAAGGGGTATTCTTCCAGCTGGTGTCTAGAGGGCCTGAGGCCATATATACCCATCCACTAAACACATTTTTACTGAGCACCTACTCTGTGCTAAGCAGTAAAGGTGCAACAGAGAACAAAATTGCTGTGGTCTCTACTCTCATGGAACTGACAGTCTGCTCATCAGGTGTTACCGAAGCAAGTCAGGAAGTGGTGGTTCTTCCGTTTTTGCTCCTCCACCTCCAAGAGATTGCATTTTACCCTTTGTAACTTTTTTTTTGCTATGTATCAGCCACTCTAATATTGTTATGATACCCATTTCCAAACAAAATTGACTAATTGGCTCTCAGGATTTTGTTCTGTGACATTACATTTAAAGACTATATATATTCTTTAAATACACACAGACACACACACACACACACACACACACACACACACACACGATGGCAGGTCTCTGGTCCCAGCCCTATGTGCTGACTTTTGATTAGGTTTTAAAAATGTGGACCATTTCACTTGATACATTGCCCCAACCCAGGTCATACATCATTAAAATGACCCTGAACCACATCATCCTAGGGGGATTCCTGGCAGACAACAGCATTGAAATGTACCACCCCCAAAAAAGAAAAGAAAAGAAAAGAAAAAAAGTGGGATGGGAGAGGAGTTATTACTCACAGGAACTTAAGGAGGGGCAGCTCTTTGAGGGCATCAGGTTCTATATAAGTTAAGCTTCTGGTATTCCGAATTTCTCTGTATAAATTACAAGGAACACATTACCATACTACATCCATTTCTAGCTAAAGCAACATAAATTAGGTTTAACAAATGTTCATGAGAAGAATATGCTTCTACATTATGCCACAGGGACTTGCTGCCAGGAGTCAGTCCCATCAACAACAAAATACGCCTGACCCCTCACAGGGATACCATGGCTGTTCAGCTCTCTTGCGTCATTGACTTAGTTCTAGTCCATTTGAATTTATGGGCTTTCTCTTAATTGTAGTTTTGGAGTTGTTTTTTTTTTTTTTCCCTTTAGATTTAGATAGAAAAGAAAAACCACTCTAATGGTTTGGTAAGGAGTTGAGTACAAATATCTTTATTATTAAATATTAACAATAGCAAGTATCCTGGCCAAGACAATGAGCACTGGAGTGGGAGGTTGAGTGTATTATATGATTGACAACAGCAAGATGGGCGGTGAGGCTCTTCCTTCTGTCATTGCTACTTCGGATGTAGTGGAGGTGGTGAGTCTTCACAGTTCACTTGGGTTTACTTTGTAACTTCAGCGATTTAAGACTCTTCTGCATATGTGGTGTGATAATCGTGTGTTCGTAACCTACATACTTAGGTTTATATACATGCTGATCAAGAATATACAGTTTGCATTAGTGAAATTAGTGATTGTTAGAAATGGACTCTCACCAGTAAAAGTAAATGGATTCAACATAGGTACATTAGCTAATAGAGTATATAAGAACCCAGTGAGACCTGTAGGCTTTCTCCTTAGGGATGGTATCTGAGGCTTTGCTCCTAAAGGGATCTGCATCCAGTCATTGGTCATGCCGATCAGAAAGCTTAGAATCTGGCCTCTGCAATTTTTAATCAGTTTTATTTAAGAAGAATTCACATTCCATGAAATACATGCATTGTAGGTGTACAGTTCAATGGTTTCTAGTAAATACACAGAATTGTGCAACCATCATCACAGTTTCAGAACATTTCTATCAGTGAGAAAAGTGACCACATGCCTGTTTATGGCTAATCCTCACTCCTTCTCTCATGCCTAGAAACCACTGATCTGTTTTCTATCTATTAATCTGCCTTATCTGGACATTTCACATAAATGAAATCATATAATAGGTAGTCTATTGTGTCTGTCTTCTTTAATTTAGTGTGATGTCTGTGAGGTTCATCCACACTGTAGTGTGAATCAACAGTTTGCTCCTTTTTATTGCTGAATAGTCAGATGGGCCTGAGAGAGAACCTTGGCTCTGCCACTTCTTGCTACATGACTTTGGAGAAATTTCTTGACCTCTTTGGGCTAGTTTCCTCTTCTATAAAATAGGGACAATAATAGCACCTGTTTCATGGGGCTTTCATGGGGATTAAATAATATCTCTAAGGGATTTTATATGTGGCCTTCGCACAGTGAGGGTTCTATAAATAATGGTTTTATTATTGTTACTTGCATGAGTGGAATGAAAGCTAGAATGGACATCAGGGACTTGGGGTTGGAGGTGTTGCAATGTCCTTGCAAAATGAAAAATAAAAGCCTGCTAGATTAGGTATTCTGACTAAGGATGTTGAATATGAAACAGACATTAGAAAAGAAAGGATGGAATCAACTCTGAGAACAGAAACCATCTCCTCTTTCTCCTCCCTACACACACAGCTTATTGTTTATATTAATAGTAATATACCCTTACTGGTCCATTGCCTTCACTAATATAAGTTTACTATTCCAGGAGATTCTTGCCCAGGCAAATAACTTTATCGTTCATTGCAGAAACTTTTTTAAAGAAATTCTTCATCAATACTTCAACAGAAAGCATAAACAGTTTACATCCCAAGACTCTTAGAACCCCTCACTTCAAAATCATCACCTTGGCCGGGTGCGGTGGCTCACGCCTGTAATCCTAGCTCTCTGGGAGGCCAAGGCGGGTGGATTGTTTGAGCTCAGGAGTTCGAAATCAGCCTGAGCAAGAGCGAGACCCTGTCTCTACTAAAAATAGAAAGAAATTAATTGGACAACTAAAAATACATAGAAAAAATTAGCCGGGCATGGTGGCGCATGCCTGTAGTCCCAGCTACTCGGGAGGCTGAGGCAGAAGGATCGCTCAAGCCCAGGAGTGTGAGGTTGCTGTGAGCTAGGCTGACGCCACGGCACTCACTCTAGCCTGGGCAAAAGAGTGAGTGTCTCAAAAAAAAAATTATTTATTAGAGATTTTTTGTTTTCTATGTCCAGACATGGGGGAAAATAGATGTTGTATGATTTTCTCTGGAAAACTTCATTATGGTCTTCCAGTTCTAAGTCATGAGAAACAGTTCTTGTGGAATTATTCCCAATTTAAATCCCAATTTCCTTGCCCATTTGAGGAAATAACAAGATGCTTTAAAATGCCTGCAAATTGAACCATCTCATAAAATAAAATAAACAGCCACAACTCCTTTGTGCAGGAAACTAAAAAAGAGAGTGAAAGACAAACTAGGCATGATAAAAGGAAGGGATTGGTCAATTTGTTTTACAGCTTCAAAAATCTGTCTTCTGAGGTTGGAGGCCAGATAAAACTGAAGGAAGAACAGAAATGTTTTGAAGTTCTTAGTCTAGGATGAAATCCAGATTTTACTTATCTCAGCCGTGACACCACTGATTTATTTCCTTATGGGATGAGTTTTGTCTTTTTGATTTTCAGCAAATGTATGCACAACTTGATTAACCTCTCAGTGCCAGATGGGGCATCAAGTGCAGAGCTCTGCCCCCTGGAAGAAGTTTGGGGCTATTTTGAAGATGTTCTGAGCCTTATTAGCCACACTGTAAGTCAAATAGTGATATTAAACTTTCAGCTAATTTAAAAGAACTGCACTGTCTTGTGTATTAGAAATTACATAGAATAATACTTTCTGATATCAGTTTTAGGATAAATTCATATTACGACACTACAAAATTTCCCTGGATTTCTGAAATGTAAATAATTAAAAGTAGAAATTTTCTAACACAAATATACTATAGATTAGGTCAAAATAGCAGTACCACTAGGCATTATGAATTATTTTGTATTTTCAAAGCCTGGTAGAATCATTACTTCCCCTATGATGATATGAACCTTTTGGAAAAGTTTATTGTTATTCCTACCCTTTCCCAGAGGCAGGTGATAGAGTAGAACACTGAAGACCTGTATTTTAGTCCTTCTTCTGCTGATTTCTTTTTCTCTTCAGTGCAGGTTTAGTCAGTAGTATTGTTATTATAAAGGAGCTATAAATACATTAAGGTGGCTACTTGGCTTGCTTAATGTCACATAGAAAGTCATTATTTGAGTTGATGTTAATATCTAAGGATCCTAACTGCTCTCGGCTCAAATGCTTCTTCATATATAAATATAGTCATGCACCAGACAATAATGTTTCATTATATACCATGGTGGTCCCATAAGATTATACTGCAGCGGAAAAATTTCTATTGCCTAGTGACATCTTAGCCATCATAACATAGTGCAAGACATTACTTGTGTCCTTGTGGTGATGCTGGTGTAAACAAACCTACTGCACTGCCAGTCATATAAAATCTAGCACATGCATTATGTATAGTACATAATACTTGATAGTGACTGCGTTACTGGCTTACCTATTTACTATGCTATGCTTTTTATTGTTATTTTAGAGTGTACTCCTTCTACTTATAAAACAATAAATTAACTGTAAAATAACGTAAGGCAGGTTCATCAGTAGGTATTACAGAAGAAGGCATTGGTACCATGGAAGATGACAGTTCTAGGTGTGTTATTGCCCCTGAAGACCACCCAGTGGGACAAGATGTGAAGGCGGAAGACAGTGATACTGATGATCCTGAGCCTGTGTAGGCCTAGGCTAATGTGTGTGTTTGTGTCTTAGTTTTTAACAAAAAAGTTTTAGAAGTTCAAAAGAAAATTTAAAGATAGAAAAAAGCTTACAAGAAAATATATAAAGAAAATATTTTTGTATAGTTGTACAATGTGTTTGTGTTTTAAGCTGTGTTACTACAAGAATCAGAAACTTTAAAAAATTTAAAAGTTTATAAAGTAAAAAAGGTTACAGTAAGCTAAAGTCAATTTATTATTGAAGAAAAATCTTTTTCATAAATTCAGTATAGCCTAAGTATACAGTGTTTATAAAGTCTACAGTAGCATACAGTAATGTTCTAGGCCTTCACATTCACTCAGCACTCACTGACTCACTCAGAGCAACTTTCAGTCCTGCAAGCTCCATGAGAGCCCTATGCAGATGTACCATTTTTTATTTTTTATACCATATTTCCACTGTATCTTTTCTAGGTTTAGATATGTTTAGATATACAAATACCCACAGTATTCAGTACAGTAACATGCTGTACAGGTTTGTAGCCTAGGAGCAATGGGCTATACCAAATAGCCTAGGTGTATGGTATGCCATACCATCCAGATTTGTGTAAGTACACTCTATGATGTTCTCACAACGACAAAATCACCTAATGATGCATTTCTCAGATTGTATCCCTGTTGGTAAGTGACACATGACTGTATCTGCAAATCACAACATATAGTGGAAAAATATAGCAAGGTGACAACCTGGTACAAACTAGCATTGACTTATCAAAGCCTAGAATTCTCTTGGAGGTGTGTGTTTAATTATGGCCTGTCTGAATTTAAGTTTAAAAAAAAAAAACAAACTTCAACATTGAATATTTTGGATTTTTTCCTTTACTATTTTGTGGGAAAAATAGAATATTCTATGTCTAAGCCATGAGCCTCATCTGGAATTTGTAGTTTATATTAGTGTTTGCCATAGTAACTAATACAAACTAAAATTAGACTGTACTATAACTTCGATTGATCAATTTCCAAGTTAGTATAAGGCCAAAACTTCTCTGAGCATTTTGGTTTTGCTTCTTTTATTCTATTTAATACATTACAATTCCAATAATACATTACAGCTCTTGGGTTGCCTGTTAGAGAACTTAATGTGTTTCTACTTTTCTGATGAGTTTCCCATCATTATTGCTCATCCCCTGAAACATGACTGATAAATTGGCTTTTTAATGAAGAGATTAGTTTAATAACCCTCTTGGCTCTTTATATTGTACATGTTGCTTTTTCCTGTTTGAATGTGCTGTGCATCTCCTTTGTTTTAAATGCTTGGGAGAAAATTCTGCCTTTGATTGACTTTTGAAATGACCAATCACTCATTCATTCTTTATTGAGCATATAACTTTTATCAAGTAATGTATTAAATGAGAAAATTTTTAAGATTCAAAAAAGTCAAGTTACCAATTTGCCTAAGGTCATTCATGGTTAATGAATGAGGGTCAGGACTAGAACCCAGATCTTCTGACCTTACATTGTATTCCATTCGGGCTGCTATAACAAAATATAGAGTGGGTGGCTTATAAACAACAAAAATTTACTTCTCACAGTTCTGGAGGCTAGGAAGTCGAAAATCAAGGTGCCTACAGATTTGGTGTTTGGCGAGGGCCTGCTTCCTCATAGATGGCCTCTTCTGACTGTAACTTCACATGGTGAAGGGGTGAAGGATCTTCCTGGGGTCTCTTTTGTAAGGGCACTAATCCTATTCATTAGAGTGCTGCCCTCATGACCTAATCACCTCCCAACACTCCCACCTCCTAATACTATCACCTTGGGGATTAGGATTTTAATATATGAATTTTGAGGGGACACATTCAGCCCATTGCATCTCAATTACAGGGCTCTTTCTACTGGAACACATAACTTCTTTACCAGTTCTTGCTGAGAAATTTCAGTTCAAAGGAGAGACTCAAGTTGGTATTCAGAAGCTAGTGACAATGAAAAAGCAGGGGGATGACTCAGCATGCTTAAGCAGGCAAGCCTATGTAATCTATAGTGGGTTCATATTCTAGATTATTTTTAACAGGAAGTAGATTGTTCAAGTTTTCTAAATTAAAATTTTATTTTGAGATAATTGTATATTCACTTGCAGTTGTAAGAAATAACAGAGAGATCTCATGTACCCTTTACCCAGTTTCCCCGATGATAACATCTGACAAAACTGTAGTACAATATCACAACCAGGATGTTAGCATTATCACAGTCAAGATACAGAACACTTTCATCACCAAAGGATTCCTCATGTTGTGGGGGCTTTTTATAGCCCCCACACACTTCTCTCCTACTCCCAGCCTCTCCTTAAACCCCGGCAACCACTAGTCTATTACTAACTTCTATAATTTTGTCATTTTAAGAATGTTATATAAATGGACTCATACAGTATAGCTTTTGAGATTTGGATTGTGCAGTACATAATCTTTTGAGATTGGCTCTTTTCACTCAGCATAATTCTCTGGAGATTCATCAAGTTGTTGCTTGTCACAAAAGGACAAATATTGTGTCATACTACTTATACGAAGTACCTAGAGTGGTCAGATTCATAGAGACAGAAAATAGAGTGGTAATTCCAGGGACTGGGGGTTATTATTTAATATGTACAGAGTTTTAGTTTTGCAAGATGAAACCAGTTCCATGGGTGGATGGTGGCGATGGTAGCACAACAATGTATATGTACTGAATGCCACTGAACTGTATACTTAAAAATGGTTAAGATGGTAAATTTTGTGTTATATATATTTTTTACCACAATTTTTTAAAGTCATAGAAGAACTCTTTATCAGATACTGTAACATTTCTGTCATCTCAGTGTTGGCATCAATTGATTGTCTTTTTTAAAATTTAGTTTGAGATCTTCCCCATTCTTGGTATAATGAGTAATTTTTTATTGAAACTTGGACATTTTCATATTATGTTATGAGACTCTGGATGTCATTTAAACCTGTTTTAGCTGGCTTTCTCTGACACTGCTTTGGAAGCAACCTTATTACTTCCAAGTAGAGGTAGAATCCCAGGTTTCCAATTTGGCCTCCATTGATACTCGAGGTGGAGGACTCCTTGTTACCACTGGTCCCTTGACTAGAAAGAGCAGGCTGTTCATGGGACTTTTCTTGGTCTGTGCCTGTTGGCATCTCTAGCACCAAATCTGGGATATATGAAGCAAAAAGAAAACCCAGGGAAATCACCACTATACCAAGGTCCCTAGCCAGTCTTCCTTCTTCTCTCCACCTTTCAGAGTGTTCTTATGTTTATGTATCATGTCCAGGATTTTAGTTGTTCTTTAGCAGGGGGAATAGGGATAAATATATTTAGTTCATCTCATGGAAGTAGAAGTTCCCTGGTTCATTTTTAAAACTATACAGGGAGTCCGAGCAAGGGCGAGATCCCATCTCTACAAAAAAATAGAAAAATTAGCCAGATGTGGTGGCATGTGCCTGTAGTCCCAGCTACTCGGGAGGCTGAAGCAGGAGGATCACTTGAGCCCAGGATTTTGAGGTTGTAGTGAGCTATGGATGCCACTGCACTCCAGCCTAGGAGTGAGACCTAGGGTGAGTGAGACCACAGGATGAGTGAGCGCCTAGAGTGAGACCACAGAGTGAGACCTAGTCTGAAAACAAAACCAAAAACAAACTATACAGGGGCCAGACATGGTGGCTCATGCCTATAATCCCAGTACTTTGGGAGACCAAGGCAGTAGGATCACCGGTGGCCAGGGGGTTCAAGACCAGACTGGGCAATAAGACCTGTCTCTACAAAAAGTAAAAGAATAAAAAAAGACTGTCCAGAAGTTTAGATAATGGTGAGGGAAAGCCTACACTTAAAGAGAAGAGATAAACCTAATCATCACAGCTGACATCGGAGTCAAAAAGGCCTGTTGTGTAACCAAGAAGAAGCCCCCCAAAAGCAGGCTCTTTTCTTTTACAAAGGAAGCTAAAAGCGATTCAAAGTACTGAGCTATGTTCTCTAGGAGTTTGAGTCTCAAAGTGCGAGTCATGGACCAGCACCATAAGCATCCCCTGGGAGCTTGTTGAAGTATAGAATCTTAGGCCCCAACACAGACCTGTTGAATCAGAATCTGCATTTTAACAATATTCCCAAATGACTTGTATGCACATTAAAGTTTGAGAAACTCATTTGTCAACACCATCTTTCTTCTCTTGTTTGGTCTTCTACTAGTTCAGTTTTATCTCAATTCCTACTTCTGCCAATCTTATATTAATTCATAAATAAGACAATTGGGATCTATCCCAGGTCAGATTAGTTTCTTGGCAAAAAAAAAAAAAAGACAATTGGGATCGAAAGGAAATATAAGGTAAAGTTCTAGTTAATGGCTGAAAGAATTTAGAACTGGAGACTAATGATCTTTGAGGCTACCTAATTCAAGCTTATTATTTTGTAAACTGAGGCACTGAAAGGTTAAATATCTTACACAAGGTCATACAATTATATAATGGCAAAGCTGAGAATTGAACCCAGTGTTCTTTCTTTGTAGTATAATGGTCTTTAGGTTTTCCTTCATCTAAATCTTTCTTCTTCCAAACCTCCCATTTCCCTAAGACTGGAATTGAACTTCATGCAAAGGCATCTTTGAGTCAGACTTTGATATTGTGTCTCTCCTAGAGTTTTACAGTTAGTTTCCTAATTGGTCTCTGGCTCTTTCTTCTCTTTCCCAGTCTTTCCTGTGCATCCCTATCAGATATATCTTCCCAAAACACAACCTTTGCTATATCACTCCCTTTCTCCCAAATCTCTTAACAACTCTATATTTTCCAAATCCTTATCCTGATTCTCAAGGCTATCCATAACCTCATCCAACCCCCCAAAAACAAGATAGGGATTTTCCTAGACAATAGTCAATATTCTTTTTATCAACCTTCACCTCCTCCTCTCCCTTCTTCTTAGAACAAAGCAGGATCTTCCCTCAAGAAAACATGTCCCTCACTACCCATTTTTGTGGCTGTCTCATCTTCTCCCACTCCCTTTTTCTCAGAAGAAGAGACTAAATTAACCCAGATCCTTGCTCTCTGGTGGCATTTTGTACTATTTACATACCACTTTCCTGCTGCTTCTCTTCACTTAAAATCTGTATCTCTTAATCACCAATGTTGTCATGAACTGACACTTCCTGGGCCCACTTTTTCCTTCCTTGGTACCTTCATTGGTATTTATTATCCTAAGTGACTTTGGAATCCATGTTAGCAGTTCTACCACACAATTTCAGCTTCTTGCCCTCTTTTAGCAACTGTGTATATTCCATATAAGCCATCCATTACAGCACTGTTCCAACTTAAAAACTGCTAACTCAAAGTTTTTCTTCTGATATAATCAATCTTACTTCTCCACATCTATTCTCTGTTCTCACTTGGACTTCAAATCATTCATCTCTTCCTACACATTTAAAGTCCAATCTCTCTGTCTCTCTCTCTCTTCTTTTGGTCATGCCTACTGTTTCATTTTTTTCCCAAACCTAGTGACTCACCACCATCAGTTCTTCTGCTCCCGATCTTGAGCAGTAGAATCACTAAAGAAAGTCAAAGAACCATCCAGATTTGGTCCAGTACAGATTCATGCTGTTAATTGCCGTTGAGTTCCCATTGCTTCTCAGAAATACTTTCATTCATGTCAATTTTTTTTTCTTGGCAAACTCAAATAAAGTGGCTGCTTCAAGCCTTTTCTACCCTTGTAAAAACTTAGGGCTACCTCATTCTTCATTAGATGATCTCACCATATCTTTTTAATTTAGAAGATCAGGGCATCATGTATGAGATCCTTCATTGGCCTGTGTCTCAGCCATAACATTCTACCACTGTACCTGTCTACTCACCTCTCCTCTTTGCCCAAAAGATATTTTCTCAACCTTGCACTGTCAGTTCAATCCCCTTCTACCTCCTGAAGCACTTTACTGCTTCTCCACCATTTTCACTCTTTCTATCAGTCTTTCCATTCTGCTCTCACAAATGCATAGGTCTCAAACAAATGGAAATATATACCATGTTTTTGGACAGGAAGTCTTCATAATATAAAGGAGTCAATTTCCATAAATTCCATGCAATGAATTCAGTCAAAATAAAAATCTCAATAATATTTTTAAATGAAATTTGATAAGGTTATTATAAAATTCTTCCCTAAAAGGAAATGAGCCATAACAACAAATACATTTTTGAAAAAGAACAAGGGAGGACTTGCCCTATCAAATGTTTTTAAACACTATAAAATGTTATTACTTTTTAAAATGTGATATTAGTACAGAAGAATCTACAAATAGATTAATAGAAGAGCACAGAGCCCAGGAGATACACATATCTATGAGAATTTAGTATGCAATGAAGGAGGTGTATCAAATAATTGAGGGAAAGATGGCCTATATTTACAATGATATTGGGACAATTTAAAAAGCAAAGTTAAATCCTTACCTTTAAACTGAGAAGCATTATAGCACAGTGGTTAAGAGCACAGACTTTGGAGCAACATTCCCTGTTCAAATAAACTCTGGCAACATCATTTATTATCTGAATAACCTTGGTCATTTTAGTTAACTCTTTATGCCTCTGTCTCCTCATGTGTAAAATACCTCACGGTATTATTAGTAGTATTAAATAAGTTAATATATATAAAGTACTTAAGAGCAGTGTCTAACACATAATAAGTACTGTATAATGGTAGCTCCTAGTATTATTTTTTACCTTACGGCATGCACAAAAACAAAGTCCAAGAGGAAGAAATAAAGAAAATCCAGATGGATTAGAGAGCTAAACATAAAATTGAAGCTATAAAAGCATTAAGAGAAAATACAGGAAAACATTTTTAAATCATGGAGTGAAGAGGACCCACCCAGAAGCTGTACAAGAAACAAATAGGCTCAGTTATGTAAATTAGTAAATGACCCAAAATACCACAAAAAGTTTTTTAAAAAGCCAAGGACTTGGATAAAATATTTGTAACATATTTAAATTAAAAATCAATAAGAAAAAGATTATCAGATTACCAACACTAGAAAAAATGGGCAAAAGCTTATCACTAGGCAATCTACAAAAGAAGGTTGGCTAATAAACATATGCAGAGTTGTTTAACTTCACAATTAACCAAAGAAATCTATATAAACAAAAATAAATTTATTGTAATAATATTAAGAATGTAGAGGGCAGTCAGGACCAGAAGTCGTTGCCCCGGCTTCTAGTCTCATTTGTACCACAAATACACTATGTGACCCTGGGCAGATGGTGCAGCCCCATCTGAGCCTCAGTTTCCTCATTGATAAAATGAGGTTTCTAGAGACTTTCTCCCACAGCCCATTCATAGGGTCAGACATTCCACACTCAAAGAGGCAACCAAGAAGACCAGAGCCTTCTTCCCTACCTAGACCCTGCTCTTAAAGCAGGGATGTCAGAGAAAAGAGGTTCACACCCCCCCCCCATTGAAGCTCTGGAACAGGGGCTCAGAGATTTTGCCCAGGGGGAGAGGCAATCCATAAGAAGATAGAGCTCTCCTCAAAGGAACTGACTTTACTTGAAACAGAATGTGGGAAAGTTCAAGCCAAAGAGCACTCTTGAAAACAATGGAGATTTTGGTGGTAAGCAATTAAGAGGAAGATAGTAGCTCTATTTGAACAGCAAGCTAACCCACAGACCCGCTAGATTACCAGAAAGAACCATGAAAAGAGATAGCCAAGAAGTGCCCTACTGGGGTCAGAACAAGGACTTATCTCAGAGACTACACCTCCAAAGTGGCCTGAATTTAATTGGATCAGACTGCGGAACAATTTATACCCCAGGGCATTGTTAAAAAATGATAGAGCAATCATCATGCAATCAGTGGAGCCTAACAGCTGGTTGTGATACCAGCAGAGACTTCAGAGAAAGAGACAAAGAAAGCCCTGCTATAATGTCATCCTAAGGTGACTATGCACATAACTTAGACTGTGTTTTTTGAGAAGCAACATAGGAGGCTTCACATGTGATAGAAATAGACTTTGCTAAAATAGTCTATCTAGTAACTGGCCACTGAAAAAAATAAATAAATAAATTAGTCAAGTCATTAAATAAAATGCAAACAACAACAAAAAGAAGCCCCAGGGTGGTGGGAATCAGTCTCCAGAATTGCTACAATATGTTACCCAAAATGCTCAGTTTTCAACAGAAAGAAGTGTAAGACATGCAAAGAAGCAGGAAAGTATGACCCATACACAGGAAAAAAAATCAAGCAATGCAAATGATCTCTGAGAGGGTCCAGATATCATATTTAACAAAGATGTCAAAGCAACCATTACAAATATGTTCAAAGAACTAAAGGTAACCATGGTTTAAAAAGGTATGATGATAATGTCTCATCAAATAGAGAATACCAGTAAAGACACAGAATATTTTTCAAGCACCAAATGGAAAATCTGGAGGTGAAAACTACAGTAAGTGAAATTAAAAATTCACTAGAGAGGCTCAACAGTAGATTTGAGCTGGCAGGAGAAGAATTAGCAAATTTTAAGATAGGTTAATACATTATGCAATCCTGTGGGTGGTTATGATGTATCAATGTAAGTTCATCAATTTTAACAAATGTACCACTCAGGTGGGGGATGTTGATAATGGAGGAGGCTGTGCATGCGTGGGGGCAGGGAGTATGCAGGAAATCTTTGTACCTTCCTCTCAATTTTGCTGTTAACCTAAAACTGCTCTAAAAAATTAAGTATTTAAATATTACATAGCAATAAAATATTTTAAAAATAACAGCACAAAGGAGGCAGGTGGGAACCTATTTTGGAGTAAGGAAATGACATTAAATAACTCTAAGCCACAGGGAAAAATGAAAAGAACCAGAAATGTTAAGTGGAAAGTTAATGTCTACTTTCATTAAATATCTACTTGCATTTCTTACTTCCTTCAGCTTCTTTGAGACACACAAAATGATGTAAATTAATTATAATTATCATTTTATATATGTTTTTAGAGATGGGGTTTCACTCTGTCACACAGGCTGGAGTGCAGTGGCACTATAACTATTATTGTTGAATTGTCTATTTCAAAACTTACTACAAAGCTATAATAATATCAAGATAATGTGGTGCTGACATTAGGATAAGCATATAGATCAATGAAATGGAATAAAGAGTCCAGAAACAAACCCTAACATTAACGGTCAATTTATTTTTGATAAGGTTGTCAAGGCCATTCAATGAGGAAAAATAATCTTTTTAACAAATGGTACTGGGACCAGTGGATAACCACACCAAAAAGAATGAAGTTTGGACACCTACTTTACACCATATACAAAAATGAATCAAAGACCTAATTGTAAGAGCTAAAATTATAAAACACTTAGGAAGAGGCAAAGTATTAAATCTCTGTGACCTTGAATTAAGCAATGGTTTCTTAGATAGGTACCAAGAGTACAAGCAATAAAATAAAAAATGGGTAAATTGGATTTCAGCAAAACTAAAACTTTTTTTTCTGCAAAGGACACCATCTAGGAAGTAAAAAAACAACCCATAGAATGAGAGTAAATGTTGGAAATCATATATCTGATAACACACTTGTGCTTAGAATATATAAAGAGCTCTTACAACTCAATAATATAAAGACAAATAATTTTTTTAGTGGGCAAAGGAGCTGAAAAGACATTTCTCCAAAGAAAGGTATTCAAATGGCCAATAAGCACATGAAAAGATGTTCAACATCAGTAGTCATTAGATATGCAAATTAAAACTTAACACCCACTAAGAAGGCTATAATCAAAAAGACATATAATAACAAGTGTTGACAAGACATTGGTATCTCATAAAGTGACTGTGTGATTGTAAAATGGAGCGGCTGCTTTGAAAAACACCCCAGCAGTTCCCCAGAAGGTTAAGCATGGTTACCATATGACCCAGAAATTCTATTCCTGGGCATATACTCAAGAGAAATGAAAAAATATGTCCAAACATTCATACACAAATCTCCAAAACAAAATTATTCACATAGCCAAAAATGGAAACAACTCAAATGTCTATCAACTGACAAATGGGTAAACAAAATGTTGTATTTATATTCAATGGAATATTATTTGGCCATTAAAAATGAAGTAACGAAGTACTGACACATGCTGTAACATGGATGAACCTTGAAAACGTGATGGTAAGTGAAAGATGCCAGTCACAAAGGCACACATACGGCCTGACTCCATTTACCTTAAATGTCCAAAAGAAGCCAATCTATAAGAGACGGAAATTAGATTAGTGGTTTCCCAGAGGTTGGGGGAGGTGTTGGGAGGAAATGGGGGGGATATTGGTGGGAAATGAGGAGCTAATGGGCACGGGTTCCTTTTGAAGAGATGAAAGTGTTCTAAAATTGATGTGATGGTGGCAGAACTCTGTGAATATACTGAAAACCACTGAATTGTATTCTTTAGGTAAACTATATGGTATGTGAATTATATCTTAATAAGGCTAGTGTACACAATATTTACTTCAGGAATCTAAGAAGAGCTACAAAACAGGCATTTGTGTGCCATGATACCTACAATTCAGTTAAAGATAATGCATGATTGCCATATGTATCAAGATGTTGAGGACAGAGAAAACTGGTTTCAAATATGAGCCCCCAGAAGCCACCAGAGCAAATTCATCAACTTGCTGGCATTAATTTATATTTCGCATAGGCAAGTCTATGTTGCTTTAGGGTGAGTAGCTGCATGGATGCATTTTTTTTTTCAGTTTGTTTTTTGTTTAGAGACAGGGTCTCTCTATGTTGCCCAGGCTGGCCTCAAATTCCTGGGCTCAAGCAATCCTCCTGCCTCAGCCTCCCCGAGTAGCTGGAACTACAGGCACGCTTACTGTGCCTGGCATTTATTTATTGGGGATTAGTGATTTTCATGAGCAATGCTAAGCATGAGAGCAACTAATGCAAATTAAAATAAAACTCTAGTGTTCCCTAACTCATTGGATGCCACCATCATTCTTCCAGTTGCCCCAGCCAGACATCTAGGAGTCATCCTCAACACTTCCTTCACTCCTATTTCTAATCTATCATCAAGTCCTGTCAATGCTACCTCCTAAATATCTCTTAAAATCGTCTACGTTTTCCCATCTTCCACCATCACAACCTAGTTCAAGTTATCATCTTTTGCCTCAACTACTGCAGGAATCTCTTAACTGGTCTCCTCACATCTACTCTTACCTTCCTCCTATACCTTTCTTCACCCAGTAACCAGGGTGATCTTTTAAATTTTCAAGTATGCGTGACCTTTTAAAATCCTCTTCAGTAGTTTCCCATTGCTCTTAAAGACCAAAATACTGAATGTGGCCTGCAAGGCCTTGCTAACCTGTCTGTCTACGTTTTGAGCCACTCTTTCCCTCACTCTCTGCGCTGTTAGCCACACTTTACAAGGCCACTAATTACCACCTTCTAGACAAATATAATGGCCTCTTTACCCTGACCTTCATTATTGGCCACTGCTTATCAAAATTCTCTTTTCCCTTGTCCTTTGTTTTCTCACCACTCCCTCTGTGTTCTTTTCCCTCTTACCACTCAACTATGAACATTTCCAGTATTCTCTACTCTTTGCTACTCTCTGTATTCGATGCTTGTCCTTTAAGTGAATTAATATGCTAAATACCAGCGTTTGGCTGAGAGCAGTGACTCACATCTGTAACCCTAGCACTTTGGGAGGCTGAGGCAGGAGAATCACTTGAGGCCAGGAGTTCAAGACCAGCCTGGGCAACATAGCCAGACCCCATCTCTAAAAAAAAATTTTTTTTTTGTTTTTATTAGCCAGGCATGGTGGCATGCACCTGTAGTTCTAGTTACTTGAGAGTCTGAGCCAGGAGGATCACTTGAGCCCAGGAGTTTGAGGTTGCAGTGAGCTATGATCACACCACTGTAGCCCAGGCAACAGCAACAGAGACGCTGTCTCAAAAAAAACAAACTGGCATTCTCTCAGCCATTCAAACTATGTACTTTATAGCCATTTTCAATTGATCTATCTCTCATTCCCCACATCGAATCAGTTACCAAATTCTATTGGTTCTTCCTTTAGAATATTTCTTACATCTTTCCATTTCCATTGTCACTATTTTAGTTCTGACCTTCATCACTTCATTCTTAAATTCATACAACTCCCCTTAAACAAGTCTCCCTGTCTGTGTTTTCCCACATTCAGGTCTGTTCTAAACACCACTGGCATTTCAATCCTATTAAAACTACACTTTCATCAGATCACTTTTCAAAAAGTTTCAATGTCTTCCCATTGCCAGCAGGATAAATTCCAAAGTCTGTGGCCTGTAATGCAAAACCCTTAACACTACAGCCCATGAGACGTTAGTAAACATTCACGTAACCTGGATTAAGCAAAGTTACGTGGTTTCTTTGCTGTAAAACTTCCTTAAACTTTCAGTGAACTAATGTGCATAATGCTCCAAAAGGGTGATATAGAATGCAGCATTTCCAAAATGTGTTTGACTAAAGAACTCTATTTTCATAGACCATCTGTTAACATTTCTCATGACACTGGTGTTTTGAGGAAGAGCATTGAGGAAAGGCTTAGGAAGCCCCGTCTCTTACATTTCCAGTCTTACTTCCCATTAACTCCTCTACATAAATCATCTGCTTAGGCCAAACAATTCTTAGTCTCCCTGAAACACACTTGCTCTCAAGTACTAACCAAGTCTTTTTTCTGTTCTGCCCATATGGAACGCCCTTCTCTTTCTCTGCGTATCTATTAATATATTTTTATATTTTATTGAGATTTAAGTCATGTATCATAAAACTCACCATTTTAAAGTAGACAGCCAGTGGTTTTTGGTATATTCACAAGATTGTGCAACCATTATCATTATCTAATTCCAGAACATTTTCAATCCACCCCAAAAAGGAAGCCTATATCCATTAGCAGTCACTCCCCATTCCTCCCTCCTCCAGCGCCTGGTAGCCACTAATCTATTTTCTGTCTCTATGGATTTGTGTATTCTGAGCATTTTGTGTAATCTCTATATATCTAGAGCCTATTCATCTACTCTAAGATCATGTTTGTTTGTTAAGTCATTTTTTTCATTCATGCAGTTAAAATCACAACACTCATATTCTATATCAGACACCATACCAGGCTGTGGATGCGCAAAGGTGAAAGACATTTTGCCTTCACAAAGCTCCCTGGCTAGTAGAGGGGACAGACAGCACAGTGTTAGAAGTGCTGTTATGGTGCTGTGAACAAAGTGCCAGAGGGACAAGAGAGGTTTGAGCAATAAATTGTGGAGAGTCAGGGAAATTCTCCCTGAGGAGGTAGCATTTGACTGGATGTTGATTCATTTGTTCATTCTTTTGTTAATTCATTCATTCAGCAAATATCTGTTGTGCTTGTATTATGTGCCGAGCACAGTGCTGGACTCTGAGGATACAAAAATGAACAAGAAAATTCCCTGTCCCTCAAGGAACTCAACAGTGTAGAGGAAATAAATATATAATGTGCACCCACAGCCGCTCGCCCGAGCCCCGCCCCCCGTCAGATCAGCGGGGGCATCGGACCGTCTTAGGAGCACAAACCCCACTGCAAAGTGCACACACGAGGGATGCAGGTCGCGTGCTCCCCATGAGAATCCAACACCTGATGATCTGAGGTGGAGCTGAGGCAGTGATGCTGCCCCCCAGCCCCATCTGTGGAAAAACTGTCTTCCACAAAACCGGTCCCTGGTGTCAAAAAGGTTGGGGACAGCTGCAGTAGTGCTCATTTCTTTTACTGAACTAAAGCACCCAAGGCCTGTGTCACTCTACCCTAAATCACATAGTTTATGAAGTGATCTTTATATGTGGATGCCTTGTCTCCCCAAAAGCATTGTGCATCCTTTAGGATAAAAGTTTTGTCTTATCCCTCTTAGCGCCCTCATTATCACAGTGTTCTATGAGTAGTAATATTTTCATGGATCCCAATGAATGAAAGAATGACAGCTGAGACAACATCCTTGACACTCTCAAGTAGCTGCTGCCCACATCGATTGCATTTTCTCCTTCAAGGGCCTGACACCTATTGTGTCCATGAAGGACTGTAACATAAATGCTCTCTTTGTGCTCCGTCTCCTGTGCAAGAACAGAGAAACTAGCTCCTCTTAGACTAATCTTTTTCACTATCACAAAAGTATTGTGAAGAAGCTATTATAATCTTGTGATTCATCATGTTAAAGACCACTGATAAGGCTAAGGAACCATCTTAGAAATGTGCCCTTTGTTCATAGCTAGGAAAATATTGTCAGTGCTAAATATTAATATAGTTTCTATTCTAAACATGGACTGATTCTGGTCAAGGAAATTAAGAGATCCAATAAAATTGTTTCTTGGCTGGGCACAGTGGCTCACGCCTGTAATCCTAGCACTCTGAGAGGCCGAGGTGAGACAATTGCTTGAGGTTAGGAGTTTGAGACCAGCCTGAGCAAGAGCGAGACACTGTCTCTACTAAAAATAGAAAAAATGAGCCGGGCGTGGTGGTGTGCACCTGTAGTCCCAGATACTCGGGAGGCTGAGGCAGGAGGATCGCTTGAGCCCAGGAGTTTGAGGTTGCTGTGAGCTGGGCTGACGCCACGGCACTCTAGCCTGGGCAACAGAGTGAGACTCTGTCTCAAAAAAATATATATATAATGAAATTGCTTCTTGACAACCTTCTCTGAATAGTAGAGGTGGACATTGGGCAGGTAATTGACTGAGGACAGCATTGAGGGAAGCCCCAAACAGGATACAGGTTTTTCTCATGCATCAGAGAGACCAAAAATCTCTTTCTCTCTCATTCTTTCCTTCAGTTGAAGAGAGCCTCATTGCTTTTCCAGTATATGTCTCTTCATGAGATCTTGCTGTGGAACATTCAACAGCTGACAAAACTTCAAGGTGCTCTCCTCGTACTCTCCAGGAGCATGGACCTTCCTCAGTGTTAGCAGAGCACCTGTTTAATAATAATGGGACACAGCACAGGTACAGATAGTGCTACTATGAGCTGTAATAGTAATAACTGCAAAACACGCATTGTTTTTGGATTTCAGGAAGGCTACTCAGAAATAGAGATTCTTTGGTTGATGATCAAGTCCTGGAATACTGGAATATTTATGTACAGAAGAAGCAAGTATGTATCTGCTGAAAAATGGTGTGGCCTAGCATTGCGTTTCCTTGACCACCTTGGCTCCCTCAAGAGAAGCTATGAAACTCAGGTGAGGAAGGAGAGGACTAGGAGTGGACAGAATGACTTAGGGGGCAGAGAGGTTATAGCTGGGCCTTCCATAAGAACTCAACCCTACCGTCCTTGGCTAGGAAAGGATCTTGATCATTGTTCCTCTCGGTGGTTCCATATAACTTTAAGAGTTAGGGGATTGTAAACAGTAATTTCTTAGAGTGAAAACCAAGAAGGATGGAGAACAGGGGGAAACTTAGGGATAGCAAATGGAATCTAATTAGGAGGAATGCCAAGAGTGAGCTCTGAAAGATGCATCACTGTCAGTGCCAGTGCTGTGTGGGGAAGGACTGACCTCTGCTCAAAGCAATGACTGTTTAAAAAGGCATTTTCTCCAGAAGCTATTCATAGTTGCAGACTTCTGGGCTGTTAGATAACCAAGAGAGATTTGGGGGAGAAAAATCCTTGTTACCAAATGAGAAAAAAGGATCTTTTATGTTTTAAGTACCTTCTCCCTTATAATATGGGATTCTTCTTCCTCAAGAGAGGACTGTATTTGCTCCCCAAATCTGAGATCTTTCAGATCTCAGAAGGTAAGGGTTAGACTTTAATGCCATCACCATGAGTCTGGGAAACTTTCCCACAATTCCTTTTCCTCTCAAGAAATCTATTTGCTATTCTCTTTCCCAGATGAATGGTCTATATAGTAAGCTTGTGGAAGCATTAGATAAAAAGAAGGGCTCACTTTTTAATGAAGAGTGAGAACTACTGGAGCAAGGCAGATGAGCAGGCAAGCTCACAGCAACCTGAAGAAGATGTATTATTGTCCTGAGATGCTGACTATTTAAATTTTTGCCAAACTTTCTCTTGAGCTTTCGTTTCTGTTTTCTCAGGCCCCATTTTCATGTTGTTGAGTGAAATTTTCTAAAATAAAAGCATGTTGACTTTCTCCTCAGTGAACAGCTCATTTCTGGGGGACAAATGAATTTCCCATAGTGCTAAGGCTTATATTGATATAGCCCATGTGAGAGCAAGATGGTTTATGCCCCATGTGAACAAAAGGAACTGTTCATCCCAATCCAACACAGTGTGCATTTTATTCCCGAAGTGCTCAAATTCCCAATACCCAAAGATAACAGAGAATCATAGACTCTTCATTGAAAGGACCTTAGTGGTCATTGGGCCTAGCATTTGTCTGATTCATGAAATCTCTCTTTGACACCCTTGAGAATCAGTTGCCCAGTCTATATTAGGATATATCTTATGATAGGAAACTCCCGAGATAGCTCAATCCATCTATTTTTACTCTCTCATTGGTGAAAAGCCCTTCCTCACACTGAACAGAAATCCGGCTCCCTACAACAAGTCTGCTTCCTCTACCTCAGACAGCCCTTGGAGAACTGAAGACAGAGTCAGTCCCCTCTCTGTCCCAGGCTTTTCCTCCCTCAGGTTAAACATCATCAGACCCCTTAGCTGTTCCTCATGTGATCTGATTACTTCACCTTCCAAGAGCAAAATCCTGTGTTCCAGTGAGGTCTGACCACGCAGAATGGAGCAACGTCATTCTGGCTAGACTGGCATTAGTGTACTGACTGTTAAGATCATGTTGCCTTTTTTCCCCAGTGGATTTGTATTAACATTTTTAAACTTTTGATTTTGAAATAGTTTCATGCTTAAGAAAAGTTGCAAGTAAGCACAAAGAATTGCCGGACATCCTTCACCCAGCTTCACTATTGGTTAACATTTTTACCGCATTTCCTTATTATTCGCTCTCTTTTCATTTCTTTCTGAACCAGTTGGGATTAATTTGCAGACATCCTGCCCCCTTTCCCCTTAATGCCTCAGTGTGTATTTCATAAAAACAAGGATACTCCTGCATGACCACAGTAAAACCATCGAAATTAGGAAATTAACAATGATACGATTCTACCATCTAATCTACAGACCCCATTCAAATTTCACTGATTGTCCTAGTAAAGTCCTTCAGGATCCTAAGTTGCATTGAGTTGTCATGTCTTTTTCATCTCCTACAAACTGAAATGTTCCTGAGTCTTTATGATGTTTCATGACCGTGACATTTCGATGTTTCCTAATGATTAGATTCAGTTCATGCATTCGGGGCAGGCATACCACAAAAGTGATGTGTTCTTCTCGGTACGTCGTACCAAGAAGCACACAATGTCAATTTGCCCTATCACTGCTTAAGGTTAAGATGGTGTCTGCCAGGTTTCTCCAAAATAAAATTAATTGATAAATCTTTTGTACTTAGTCATTAAGTAATTATGAAGTACTTGATGGAAGATATGTTGAGACTGAATAAATATCCTGTTCCTCATTAAACTTTCACCACTAGTTTTAGCATCCATTGGTGACCCTTGCCTGAATCCGTTTTCACTGTGATGGTTGCTAAATGTTGATTTTTCCATTTCCATCATTCCCTGTTCATTTATTAGTTGGCATTGGTAAGATATATGTTTTTCTCCCCCCACCCACTTATTTATTTATTCATGTTTTTAAAATACATTTTAGTACAGACTAATGGATTCCTATTTTATTCAACTGGTTATAATCCACTATTATCATTATTTATTTTGCTGCCCAAAGCTGGCTCCCACACCCTTTTAACATGTCCCCATCATTCTTTGAGCACTTCCTTACTTTGTGGCACAATAAGATGCTCCAGGCTCATCTTGAACTTTCCCTGCCCAATCCCTGGAATGAGTCATTTCTCCAAGGAGCCCTGGCTCCTTTTAATGGAAGATGGTAGGTAGTGCCCAAGATCTGGGTCCTAGAGGTGTACTCATTATTACTGGGGTGCCGTTCTAGGTCCTCTCAGTGGACAGAAGAACTAGGAAATAAATGTGTGTGTATGTGTATATACATACACGAATGTACACATATACATGCGCGCGCGCGCACACACACACACACACACACACACACACACACATGCATTGAGAAGCCTGGATCTCACTAACCTCAAAGAGTCACTTATTTGCCCATTCTCTCTGTATGATTCCAGTCTCCTAGCCATGTGGGCTGTCTCCTTAGCCCTAACCCCACCATCCTGACCAAGAGGGCTGCCTTTTTGGCCCGAATCCTAGCGAACACTCTGGCCAAGTCATCAGCCGAGCCCCCAGACCAGAGAGCAAGCAAGCTGAGTGCCTAGCTGAGCCCCCACTACAGCCCTGATCCTGACCCCAGCCCCCACCAGGAAGGGAAGAAGACCACATCAGCATCTAAGCAGGCATTTCACATTGTTGACTCACTGGACTTATTGTTTACTCTTCCCTGCTGTCACCTTAGTTGATTCCCACTTATCTTTGAGAAGTCAGCTTGTGTCAGTTCCTCTGAAAAACTTTCCGTGACTAGGTCAGGTTCTCTTGTTATATGCTGTCTTAGTACTCTGTTTTATTCTTCACAGTTTTAAAATACTTGTTCGTGGAGTAATTTGATTAATGTCTGTTTCCCCCAATAGTCGTTAGGCTCCATGAGGGTAGATGGTGTGTTTTCCTCACCCTTGTATATTCCCAGGGTCTAGCACAGTGCCTAGCACTTTCAAAAAATATGTGTTGAAAGAATGAATGAAAACTTCTAAGTCTTTCTTTCCCACACATACTGCCATTAACTGATGTCTCTGCTTGTATTTCCAGTTTTTAAAAATCCAGTTGAATTTATCACTATTAAATTGCTCTTGCCAGTGGATCTTTTTGGATACAGAGTATCCTTAGTGTGTCAGTTATCCCTGTCAGGCTCGCATTATCTGCATATTTGGTCAGCATGCCAGCTAATGTCTTTAACCAAATAAATGATAAAACGTACTGAATAGGAGAGAGCTGAGACACAGCCTGGTGACGTGCTTGCAGTCCCACCACCGGGCTCTTTTATTCATGCAACAAATATGTCCTGAAGATTTTCTACCATGGACAGGGCACTGTTATAGGTACTAGGGATAAAGTAGTGAACAAAATAGAGGACGAAGTCTCTCCTTCAAAGAGCTTACGTTCTAGTGGGGGCAACAGATAAAGTAGTATATAAATAACTTCAACATTGATGCATTAATTAGCAGACTTTGGAATGATTATTTGCCCACTCAATAACTGTGTTATCTACATTTTTCCAACCTTTTCACAAAGATATCTCTCACGAGTGACTTTGTCAATGCTTTGCTGGACTTCACCCATTTACATTTATTTACTAAGCTCATTTCAGAAAAGAAAATGAGTTTAGTCTGTCTTGAGCTATTCTTAGGTAAAGGATTTTATAAATTCTTTGTGATCACTAGTTCTCTTCTAAGGACCCTTCATGCAAACCATCCCTTTCAATAACGTAGTGTAGAAACTTGCCTGGGATTAAGATAAAACCTACTTGTCTAAAGCTCGTGAAATCTCTCATTCCCTTTTTAAAAATGAGCATATATCCTTCTCTAGTAGGCCCCCAACATCTCATTCTCCATGATTCCCCAAAGGTTACAAACACCAGTTTAGTGATCTCATCTATAGGTTCTCTCAATATCCTGACATATAATTTATCTACACTAAGAGACTCAAAATCATTTAAAGCACCTTGGCGCTTTCTTAAAATTTTCTTACTTACCATATTCCTTAGTTGCTTCTTGCCAATGTCTACTTAATGCTTTCCAGTCTGATGGACAGAGTTTGGATGGCAGAAAAAAAAACAAAGCAAAATAGAAATTAAAGGGTCATATTTATCTTTGTTGTCTGGTAAGCATGACATCATTTTATTTTTCATTTTATACCCTTCAGTATTATTGGAATTTTTTTACATGTGTTTATATTTTATAATTTTAAAAACCTAACTATTAATATAATTAAAACAAAACATACTATCTGCCCCAACACAGGGACTTTAAGTCCTCCTTGATTTATTTCTTGATACAAACTAAACTGTAAACAGCCTCTTTTTTCCCACCCCCTAGAATTAGCTCATTTTGGGTCAGGCCTCCCTGACATGATTTTTTTTTTCTTTTTTTTTTTTCTGAGACAGACTCTCACTCTGTTGCCCGGGCTAGCGTGCCGTGGCGTCAGCCTAGCTCACAGCAACCTCAAACTCCTGGGCTCAAGCGATCCTCCTGCCTCAGCCTCCCAAGTAGCTGGAACTACAGGCATGCACCACCATGCCCAGCTAATTTTTTCTGTATATTTTTAGTTGTCCGGCTAATGTCTTTCTATTTTTAGTAGAGACAAGGTCTCGCCCTTGCTCAGGCTGGTCTCGAACTCCTGAGCTCAAACGATCCTCCCTCCTCGGCCTCCCAGAGTGCTAGGATTACAGGTGTGAGCCACCACACCCGGCCCCTGACGTGATTTTGGCAGTTCCATGTTACTATTTTATATTCATCCTTGGTCAGAAGTTCTTCTTTCTACCTTTTTAATGTCTCATGATCAAAGAACTCTGTGCATTTGCATTGTTTTCTTTAGATACCTCTCCTTTTACTTCTTCATTAAAATAATTCACAATTATATGGCCAGAATTTAGTTTTTAAGAGCCTTTCAACCCTTTAGGTGGGCAGCCAAGTAGAAAGTGCCAGAAAATTAATGCAGTTAATGCATACCTACTAAGCGCTAAGCACTTACACATGTGCTTTCTCGCTTAACTGTCATAACAGCCCTGTGAAATAGGTGATTTCATTCCATTATTCATTCCATTCCATTCCTTCCTTCCTTCTTTCACTCTTTCGCCCTCCCTCCTTAGTCATTCCTGTGGGAAACTGAAGCTCAGAGAGTTTAAGTAACTTAACCAAGATAATAGCGCTGGTAAATGGCATAGCGATGATTTAAAGTCAGATCTACTGGATCCTGTGTTCTTTCTTTGCCCTCATGCCACCTTTCTTCCCTCTGAGCTGTTTGAAGTCTGCCTTCCTAAATTCTAGAGCAGGATACCTTATGATGTCTGGCCTTATGCTCTCACAAACTCTGACTTAATATGGTTGCTCTTTGAGTTTCCACTTCACCAATCAGTTCTTTGTTATTGGTGAGAATTAGGTAATCAATAGCAAACAGTCCCTCTTGATTTCTTTACTTTCTGAGGGGTAATATTGTCAGCAAAACAAGTAAAGAATTTCTAAATGTTCTGCTTTTAGGCAAAGGAAACTTACAGCAACTCTGGACAAAGTCCCTCCTTGCCGCTGTATCTTGCCCTGTGCCATTTTTGTGATTCGCATCAGGAGTATATAATCTATTTCCACCGTTTGGTAGGGTGGTGGGATGTGATGTACTTACCCTATGTAACTCCTCTTCCTTTCTCCTTTTGATTTCCCCAAAACTCTGTAGAGGCACTGTCCCCACCTTTGTGGATTTCTATGCATGTAGCACAATATCAGCTCCCATTCTAAAGGACATCTTTTTCTTAATAATATGCTTCTTCTAATGCCAGATTCCAGTTTCATTCTTCCAAGTCCTAGTGATACCTCTTAGCTGATATTTATTACCTTGAATTAAAATTTCAAGTTCATTTTATAATATTGCGTTGAACCACGTGAAGTTACCATTTTTGTGGGTTAAGAACACTTGAATATTGGCAATTTCATATGGTTCAACCTAATACATGTGCTGTGTACAGAGACAGCTGAAGCTGTAAGTTCTATTTATGACTCTTTTCCCAGATATATTCTTCTGTGACTTAATGGCCACCTCCCCCAGTGCTGTTCTCGCTGTCATATCTGATGTTATGCAGAGCAATTGATTTTATAATATTATCAGGGCATTTTTCTCCTTTCCTTTCCATTTTCTTTTTTTTTTTCTTTTTTCCCTTCCATTTTCAATTTAAAGTGTCTTTATCAGGTCAGCAAGGCTCTTGGTAAACACATTTTTCCCAGTTATCATAGAGAATTGTGTCCTTAAACCAAGATCCCAGCAATCCAGTATTTTAAACCATGGTTCAGACAAAACAAACCCTATTCTAAAATTCCGTCTCTTCGGGGGATGGGAGGTGACAAAGGCAATATATATAACCTAAACATTTGTAACCCCGAAATATGCTGAAATTAAAAAAAAATTTAAATCTAGAATAAAAAAAACCTTTCACTCACTTAAAAAATAAAATAAATAAAATAAAATAAAATAAAATTCCATCTCTGGCTGGGCGTGGCGGTGCACACCTGTAGTCCCAGATACTCAGGAGGCTGAGGCAGCAGAATGACTTGAGGCCAGGAGTTCAAGGCTGCAGTGTGCCATGACCACACCTGTGAATAGCTACTGTACTCCCACCAAGGCAACATAGTGAGACCCTGTCTCTAAATAAGTAAATAATTAAATAAAATTCCATGTCTAAAGGAAGCCATTCCATCTTCCATATATTCTTTTCTATTTCAAAGTACCAGTTTTCTTTTGTAAGAAGAAAATGCCAACTGGTCCCCCAAGTACTTGAATTTTCTGCCCACATCTTCATAGTTCTTGGAGATGATTTCCATGTCTCCTTTGGTGAAACAGATTTGTCTTTTAGTTGAAGCCGTTGCTGGCTTTGTGTTTGTTAGATTAAATGTAAGCTTTTCTTTTTTTTATTTTTTATTTCAGCATATTATGGGGGTACAGATGTTTAGGTTACATATGTTGCCCTTGCCCCCCCTCCCCCCAAGTCCGAGTTTCAAGGGTGTCCATCCCTCGGATGGTGCACATTGCACTCTTTGTGTATGCAAATACCCGTCCTCTCCTCCCCCCTCCCCCCTGCCCGACATCCAATAGATGTTATTCTTATATGTGCACTTGTGTGTTGATCAGTTAATACCAATTTGATGGTGAGTATATGTGGTGCGTGTTTTTCCATTCTTGGGATACTTCACTTAGTAGAATGCGTTCCAGCTCTATCCAGGAGTATACAAGAGGTGCTATACCACCTTTGTTTCTTAAAGCTGAATAGTACTCCATGGTATACATATACCACATTATATTAATCCACTCATGTATAGATGAACACTTGGGTTATTTCCACATCTTTGCAACTGTGAATTGTGCTGCTATAAACATTCGGGTGCAGGCATCTTTCTTATAGAGTATCATTTGTTCTTTTGGGTAGATGCCCAGTAATGGGATTGCTGGATCGAATGGTACTTCTACTTGTATCTCTTTAGGTATCTCCATATTGCTTTCCACAGAGGTTGCACTAGTTTGCAGTACCACCAACAGTTCATGAGTGTTCCTATCTCTCCGCATCCACGCCAACATTTATTGTTTTGGGACTTTTTGATAAAGGCCAGTCTCACTGGAGAAAAGTGATATCTCATTGTGGTTTTGATTTGCATTCCCCTGATGATTAGAGATGTTGAGCATTTTTTCATATGTTTTTTGGCCATTATTCTGTCTTCTTTTGAAAAGTTTCTGTTCATGTCCTTTGCCCACTTTTAACTGATCAACACGTAAGTGCACATATAAGAATAACATCTATTGGATGGGGGGAGGGGGCGGGGGGAGGGGACGGGTATTTGCATACACAAAGAGTGCAATGCACACCATCCGAGGGACGGACGCACTTGAAACTCGGATTTGGGAGGGAGGGGGGGTAAGGACAACATACGTAACCTAAACATCTGTACCCCCATAATATCCTGAAATAAAAAATAAATAAAAAAGTACCATACCTCAAAAAAAAAAATGAATAAAGCAAAACAAATGTCAGGCTGACCCAATTCTCATTATCCAACATGGAGAAACCCAAAGGAAACTGACTCATAAGGGGCCCTCTAGTTTCACATCCCTGTGATTCATTCACTATGGTCAAGCCAGAGTTATTTTTATGAACTATCAAATGGATCTGGTGTTGCTTTGCTTAAAATCCTTCAATGACGCCTTCAAACTATTAATACAAGGAAGGGCATAGCTTCAGTTATAAAAGGCTTATAGAAATTTTACCTTGTATCCAAACTAAATGAGAGTGGATGGATTTGTTTACGTTTTATTAAAATCGGCTTTATCATTAATAATACACAAATGCAAAGATAAAATTTGGTTTTCTCTTTTAAATAAGAGTTCGTGGGATACTAATAAGAGATAAGGAAAGATTTGGGTTTATCGTTTGAACAAACTGAACAAGAAAAGAGGAGAGAGATGGACAGTTTTCCTCTTTATTAGCTCGTCATTCAGTCTGTCTTTATTAGGTCTTATTGTTTGGAAAACTGAGTCTCCTCTCTATCAAAGAGTAAAGATTTTAACTTTTTGAAATCTTGGAGTTATCACTTTAAATGAATGACTATTATTTTACAGTGACCTATGATCCTATTTTGAACAATTATTTTAAATGTCATTTAATTTTCTTTGGGTCATATTTTTATAAATGTATTATTAATATGTATTCCAAAATTATATGAGATTCCTAAAATTATGATGTCTTGGTATATGTTAATAGCAATAATTATGATTATTATGTTAAATTGTCATATGCCATAGAAATAATCAAATTTCCTTGTCAGTGGTGTCTTAACCATGGCTATTTTAAGACTATTTGCCATCCATACACTATTACTATTTTACTTTGATTCTTCTCAAAAATCCTAGAAGTTCTATTTAGTTTGGCAGCTTCACCTAGAACCTCCAAGTGTAGCCACTTCTGCATGTGAAAACCATTTCACATGCAGCAACCTCCTCTTTCCTTCTCTCTCTCCCTCTCTCTCTCCCCCCTCCTACCCCCCTCCTTCTCTTTCTCCCACACCCTACTCACAATCCCACAATTCAATACTTGGGGTCTATGGTAGCTTCTTGTGACTTTCCAGCATTTTCCATGAAAGACAGTTGTGACTTAGGCTTTATGGTTGCTTTCCTACCACTTCCATCTGCCTTAAAGCCAGCAAAGGCTCTTTTGCCTTCTGAGGCAATACACAGCTCTCCTTAGTTTTCATCACTGATTCTGGCTTTCTTCTATGTCTGTATTCCTTTGTTCATCTCTGCCAGTTCTTATGGGAGGAGAGGGAGAGGGTGCTGAGTGCTCATGCCCACCGCCAGCCTCCCCCGGACCCTGGCAGCGTATGCTCCATTCGATTTGCATAATCAATGTCTTAGTGAGTAAATCCAACTTGACCATTCTGCTGACAAAGACTCTCTTGTTTTCCTAACCATTATGAAGAAGGTGCTGTTTTTAAAGATGATGCCACTGACATGCATTATTATTTAATAAGTGTATTTAAATTTAATTGTCCACACATCATCTCTTCAGAGAGACAGGGATCAGGATCTCCTCTGAGACAGAATGTTTATGCAAAGACAATGGAGATTTGATTAGAATTGAACATAGAAGTTCTATTGAAACTGTCTTCCCACTGCCCTAGAAATAGATATTTGTCAGTCTCCTCTGAAAAGCTTTGTTCAGAACCAGCCACCATCATCAGGAAAATATTTAGTTTCTCCTACAAGAAATCATGCACGTTCTTTCTATAATATGGAGAATGTTAACAAGGTCCTAATGTCTTCTTGGTCTATGGTGAGCTACTAAGAAACCTGCAAAGATGTGTAAGATTTTCCATCATTAAATAAGCCCAGGAAAGCTTTGTCAAGAACAAAGCTCTGCGTGTTTAGAAGACTAAAGGGTCTTCGCGTTTTTCCAAGCCAGTGCAAGAAACAGCGTAACCTCTGAGATGACCTAGAGCCCCCACGGCTGCAGCTGGTCTCAGGGCCACAGTTGGTGCTCATCATCTTCCTCCGTCACTCACTCTAAATTCCCCTCCCCTCACCTAATACCTATGCAGATAATTTTTTGGTATCTTCCTCTGTAGTGGAAAACAAACCTTCATTTCTGAAGGATCTGAGTCCATGGTCATCATGCCATTCTGAGGGGTTGCTGCACCTGTTCATTCATAGTTACAACTGAGCAAGGAGCACTAAGAGGCATCCATGTGGATCACCTGGTACCACAAATATTCCTCCTTACCTCTGTTGTGTGAAAGCAGATCTGCCTCTCCCTACGGTCAGAGTCAATCACTCTTACCAATAGGATTAATCGTCTTCTCACCTGGTCCCTAGATAAAGGACTGCAAAATGCCCTGGCAGCATATATAGTATATAGTTCAATAAGATCTTGATGCATCCTCTAGCAAGAATATGCCCATTTTGGGTGCCAAGATCTCTAACCTTGCAGAGCCCATAGTTGCAAGGATAGGAAGCACAGACTCTCCCAATAAGACCTTAGATTCCATTTGATGTTTCTGTAAACTTAAAACTGCCCCCCAAAATAAAGTCTATTAATTTAAAAGTGGGGGGAGGGGAATCAGGTCATGTCAATCCTCTGCCTAAAATGTTACAGTCACTCCCCATGTGATTCAGTCCCAGCCAATGACTTCTGTAAGGCCTACGAGGCCTCTTCCAATTATCCCTGTGACTTAGTCTGCCACTGATCTCTCTCTTACTTTTTTGCTCTAGGCAGGCTTCTGTCTTAGGACCTTTGCACTGGAACTTTCATTCCCTGGAATGCTCTTCCCTTAGGTAGCCCCGTGGTTAATTCTCTCATCCCATTCGAGTCATTGCTCTAAATAATACACATAACATATAAACCCATAAAAAGACAGATAACCCAATTGTGAGAAAACAGGCACAAGATTTGAATAAGCTCTTCCCAAACAGGAAATCCTAACGACTACTAAAAAAGAAGACATAATCAACTCATTAGTAAGTAATGAAATCCAAATTAAGACCACAATAAAAAAATCATTACATGCCATTAGACTGGCAAATATTACAGCATCTGATAGTTTTAAGTGTTGGTAAGAAAGTAGAACAATTAGAATTCTGTTGTGGGAGTGAAAATTGGTAAAAAAAAAAAAAAAAACAACAACTTTGGTAATAGTTTTAGCACTATCTAATAAAGTAGAAAGTATATGAATGCCCTATAATGTAGCATTCTACCCCTAAATATACACTGCAGAGAAGCTCTACTACGTAGCCAGGAGATAGATACAATTATATTCACAGCCACCGTGTTCAAAATAGCCCCCAAATTAAAAATAATCCAAGAGACATTAAGATAGAATCAGTACAGAAATTGTTAAGTATGAATACAGTATTTTACCACTCATCCATAAAAATACATAAACTATAAATACACCCATCAGCATGAATGAATGCTACAAATATACTATTGAGTGAAAGAGGCAGTCAGAAAAGCAAAAAACTGTATGATTCAGTCCTGTAAATTTCAAAAACAAAATCAAACTAAAATCTTTAGGGGGTAAACTATAGGAAAGATAAATCCATAGAGACAAGCAGGGACTTACGGTCACATTTCATGGATTGATGTAGCAACTGATGGGGGAAGATCCTATTTTGACTGTGAAGAGGGACAATGGTAAGTTCCCATTTGGTCTGAGTGGTTCACAATGTTTGCTATGTAAATATTTTTTAAACTGTATATATGTTCACAAAAAAAAATAAAACAATTTCAAAAAATCAAATGGGTAATGGATCTATATCGATAGCCAGCAATATGAGTGGAAGATGCAGTCACAGAATTAAGAAAACACCTTGTTTATTTTTTTTCTTCTTGTTTCTCACAGCGTTGGCTTACTTTAAGTACTAATTATCTACTGTTCGTGTTGCTGCCTATGCATTTTAATAGCTGTTCACTGATCTAGCCTGACCTTCTGCTTAGTAATTTTGAACAGTCAGCAGGAGGCATTAAATTGCATCAAGACATAATGCATTATGTAATATTGTTTAAAAAAATAAGATAAGCTGATGTTAGGGCTTGCAAAGCAGCAAAATGTAAATGAGACCCTTTGGGTACAAGACATACCTTTAATTGGAACAGAAATGTCACACAATTGAAGTGCAATGGTCTTTGGGGAAAAAAGACTAACATCTTTCTTCTTCCTACTCCCAGGATTCTAACTGAAATCCCTCTAATCATTTTCTTATTTTTCAATTTCAGCTCTGAGAAGAGCTAATACACAATTTGGCAAATTATTTTCAGGAAAACTGTTGCCAAGGTTACTTCCTATGCATGCAGGGTAGGAATGTTTGAAGAATAAACAAAGACCAACACAGGATTTGAAAGCAGGTTTCTCTAATTTCAGAAACTTGTTGTCAACTGTCATGTCAGATGGTCTTCTTAAAAAGGGCTCTAGATGATTTTTGGAACCAGCTATTCAATCTCCTCCTGAGATCATATCCAAATTTCATAAATTGAATGGGGTATGTAATTGTAACTATAGAAGTTGTGTGAAATCTGCCATCTCTAATCAAAACAAAAATAAAATAGAGACAGTGTCAACAATATAATCAAATTTCTATTGATATATTTCTGTCGGTACAAGTCAAGAAACAAAATGTAGTGTGATATCATAGAAAGCCTCCTGAATCAGAGTCCAAAGATTTTATAAATTGTATGACTGTCAGCAAGTCATGAAACCTATATACATAATTTTTCTAATATAAAAAATGTAACACTTGTCAAACCAATTTCATTTTGGATGAACTAAATGAGATGGAAGATAGGGAAATGGTTTGTAAATTTTAAATCATCCTGCAAATATTTTACTAGTATGACAAAAGCCAAATGGAGGAGATGCTCAGAGTTTCTGTTCTTTAAAGTTCACAGATCTTGTATTTATCTAATGGCAACTCTCTTCTCAATTACTTGAGGCAGCTCATCTCACCAGGTTTCATTGTGGCGATCCTTTAATCTCCATCTGTAAAATTTGTGACTCCAACTATTCAGCCATAAAAAAAAAAAAAAAATGGTGAACTAATACCTTTTGTAACAACCTGCATGGAACTGGAGACCATTCTTCTAAGTGAAGTATTACAAGAATGGAAGAGCAAACACCACATGCACTCACTGCTAAATTGGAATTAATCGAACAATGCTTATGTGCAATATGGAGGTAAAACTCAATGGAAATCAACCAAGTGGTGAGGGAGAAGAGGAGATGGATAAATCCACACCTAACGGGTACAATGCACACTACCTGGGTGATGGGCGCACTTATAACTGACTCAAACTGTACAAAAGCAATCCATGTAACCAAAACGTGTGTACCCCTGTGGTATTTTGAAATTAAAAAAAAAGAATTAAAAAAAATGTTGTAACTCCACAGAGTTCCACTTTATAGGGGTGTGGCTAGAAAAAATGAATAGAAAAAGGCAGAATGGCTTAAAGCACAGGACTAAGCTTTGGTTTCTTATTTTCTTCCGTGTGACCTTACAAGTGGAAAACAGATGATTGCTCATGACTTATCTATTCTAAAGCTTAACATAAAGAGAGCTCTGCTGAGTGTCCAGACTAGAACATATGCTTTGAAGTTTCTGTAACAATGTTGAAGGTCTGGCTCCAACCCAACTCTCACCACGTCCACCAGGACAAGTTCATTGTCAGCATGGATCTACCAGCATTAGCTGTTGCAAACTGTGGCCACAAAACAAAGTTCTTCCCTGTGCAAAGTAAACTGGATCACACGGGGTCTGAATCCGTGACCTTGGCCTCGTTAGCTGTGCTCTAACTAGGTGAGGTCACAGGCCCAGATGGTAACAAGATGTAGAACACTTTGCCCAAGTCACTCTGTACTTAACATAGATCAGAGATGACTTCTGAAAACTGAGTCCTTTGATGGCATGTGCTGTTTCACCCCTAGGTACTTAGTGCATGGTTCTACGGAAGCAAAAAAGAGAGAGACAGATGGTCAAGCTGGAGGGAAGGAAAAAGAGAACAAACATAAAGGGAAGGAAAAAAAATGCTTAAAGGAAAAGGTTAGGATTCTGGCCAATGCCCAGAAATGTGAAATAGCATAGAAAGCTTATAAATCTCAAAGCCTGAGAAACTTAAGCATAGACCTTAGTCGCTGCAGTATAAAACTTAGCAATCCAAATGAAATATCCCACCTTCAACAGAACACAATATCGTCGAAACAAAATATAGTACACAATGGGCTTAGTAAATATTCATGAAGGACTCCAAACATGAAATATGTGTTGAGGCAGAAGAAAATGATACTGAATCTGTGAACACTTGAAAAGAATTCCAGTTGGAGGAATCAAGGGCAAGGCCACCGACCAGCTGGGGATATTTCCAGCAGTGGGGACAGAGTTCTTTCCCACCCTTGTTACTAAGGAAATTTCAGATCCAGTCTATAAATAGCCCCATCAGAAATGAGGTTCTGTGTCAACACTGCAGCTTGGAGTGCTGCTGAAGGAAATTTAGTTCTAATCATTTCTTTCTCTCTTTCTTTTTTGTGAACAGCGAGAGAGAGAAAAAGGAACACTGCAGGAAAGAAAATGGAAGAGAAAGTTGGTAGATAGATGCATAGCTCAAGACTGCAGAGCTTCTACGGCACAGGAGTGTTCCTTGAACTCCTGCAGCTATGGAAATGTTGCTCCCAGGGTTAAACTAGGAAGGAGGTCAGTTGTGATATTCTTCAGGGTGGACACTGAATGCCTGTTTTCCATGGGTCTATGAAGAAGGGATTAATATCACACAATAATCTAGTATCTTTTTTTATTTCAGAATATTATGGGGGTACAAATGTTTTGGTTGCATGAATTGCTTTTGTACAGATTTCTTTTACTGAATAAACCCTAATTCCCTTGCACAGTTTCCTTCACCCAAGACATTCACATATAACTGAAATTATTTTAAAAGTGTGTCGGTATCCTCATTTTATTACCTTCTCTATTGCAAATTCCTCCTATACATCACCATTTTTGCCTCTTTTCTCCTGTTTCTGTTTTCTTTTGAAATTGCTCCCACCAAATAATTGAGTAATTTGAGACTATTAGTTTATTTCTAATAGATGTAAATATCAGCTTGGGGGAAAAATGGCTATGGTACAACTTACCGTTCCAGCAAGTAGTTTTACCAGAATTGCTGCATTTAGAATCTTCAAGCCTAGTCTTTGGTAAATGCATGGATGGGAGAAGCTGATTTTAACATTCACCTCTTACCCCTCTGCCTTTGGAACTCTCCTACACAGAAGTTCTATAATGATGCTTGAAACCCACAGGACCAACTCACCTGAGCCTACTTAGGGTATCTTGCTCTCTGCTCACCTCCTCCTCCCTGGAAGCAAAATTGAGCTGTTCCCCCAAACTAATCTGTTAATTCAAGGCAGGCAAGACCCACTGGAATTGATAAACAGATCATAAAATTCATCTGGAGGAGTGAATATCCAAGAATAGCCAACAAAAGTTTTAAAGGAAGAGTAATGAGGGAGGGACCTGCCCTACAAAATACGAAAACATGGTACAAAATTGTGTTAGTTAAAACAGTATATAGGTATAGACAAGTAAATCAATGGGACAGAGAAGAAAATTCACATACATAACTATATACCTACATACATATATAGGTATACAAATTTAAAATATGATAAGATGACATTTTAAAGCAGTGGGAAAAGTTTTTGAACAATTGATGAGCCATCTATCAAAATAATAGTTATATTTCCTAGCATATACTGTATACGAAATTAAACTCAAGTGATTAAATGATCAAATTTTAAAAATAAAAATTTTTTTAATACTATAATAAAATATAAAATATTAATAAAAGGCATTAAATTTGTGGGTCGAAGACATAAACAGAAACATGTTCCAACTGATGGCAATCAGGTTCAGTACTATCCATGGTTTCTAGCATCCACTGTGGGTATTGGAGCATATTCCAACACTAAGGATGTTAGATAAGAAGGGACTACTGCCCAAAACAATAAATGTTGGCGTGGATGTAAGTGGCCATTTTCCCTTCCCCTAAAGAATTTCAATAAGCACTGTGTTCAATAACATTTTGCTATTATGCTTAGACATTTTCAACTCATTCCTTCCTAATTCAGCTATTTGATGTGAAACTTCTACTGTGTGCAAGTAGAGATTATGATACACTTTTAGAAATAGAAAACTCCTGGAATGGATGCGGAGAGATAGGAACACTCATACACTGCTGGTGGGACTGCAAACTAGTGCAACCTCTGTGGAAAGCAATATGGAGATACCTTAAAGAGATACAAGCAGAAGTACCATTCGATCCAGCAATCCCATTACTGGGCATCTTCCCAAAAGAGCAAATGATACTGTATAAGAAAGACACCTGAACCCGAATGTTTATAGCAGCACAATTCACAATTGCAAAGATGTGTAAACAGCCCAAGTGTCCATCAATGCATGAGTGGATTAATAAAATGTGGTATATGTATACCATACAGTACTATTCAGCTTTAAGAAACAATGGTGATATAGCACCTCTTATATACTCCTGGATAGAGCTGGAACGCATTCTACTAAGTGAGGTATCCCAAGAATGGAAAGACAAGCACCACATGTACTCACCATCAAATTGATATTAACTGATCAACGCATAAGTGCACATATAAGAATAACAGCTATTGGAGGTTGGGTAGGGGGGAGGGGGGAGGTGGGAGGAGGAAGGAAGGGACGGGTATATGCATACCCAAAGAGTGCAATGCACTCCACCCAAAGAATGGACATATTTGAAACTCGGACTTAGGGGGAGAAGGCGGGGCAAGGGCAACACACATAATCTAAACATCTGTACCCCCATAGTATGCTCAAATAAACAAAAAAAAATGTAAATCCCAAAAAAAGGCATATACAAGAACATCCATAGCAGCAATCTTAAAAATAGCAAAAATTTGCAAACTGTCAATCAACTGTAGA